>BQNB010010756.1:38839-83155 GCA_026074375.1 Tanacetum coccineum | reverse complement strand
CAGCATCAAACAAGCTCTTGGTAGGTGACTTGCGAGATTCTATATGAATCAAACTTGTGACAACTGGATATCGATTTGGTCCAGTAAATGAATTGACGGTTGATGAATTTTGATATCTAAGAAACCAGTACCAGAATGGTTTCACAAAAGATGAGCTTCATCACAATGGCGTCTGCTGAAAATAACACTTCAGGCCCCTTTCCTCATTGTTCAAATGACGTCTGTTCACATCAGTTCAGGCCTCGTTCTTCATCAAATGACTTCTGATCATAACCGTTCAGAACTCAGAATTCACGACCACAGCAATGAACACTCAAGTTCAAAGCTGGTTCCAAAAGTTGTTCCTTAAGCAAACAAGACAGCTACATCATGACCAGAGTTGGAATTACTATTCCACCTTCACATAGCAATGCTGAGGACAACAGCTATATATATATATAAATACAAAATCTGAAAAATAGAAAATTTCCAAAAAGAATCTAAAACTCCCGATGTGTTACAAAAACGCTTTTACAAGTAATACGTCGATTGATTTTCAAATAAATTTTCTTGATTATCACTAACGTAAACAAGCAAGTTAAAACGATGGTGACGGTATCCCAATCAACCAAAGACGATTCATTACCACATATTCATGTTCATTCTACAAAGACAAACAATCATGAAAGCTCAAGATTTAAAGACAAAGACTTCCGCTAACTCTGATTTGAAGCTTTCAAGATGAGGCATAGTATGAGAATGTTGGTCAAACACACAAGATCGCAAGATGGCAAAGACGATAAAGACAATGACGAAGGCTCAAAGTCAAGATCACAAAGCATGAAGGAACAAGCCTACAACAAAGAACAAAGAGAAAGACCAAGACCACATGAGCTTAATGACAAAACCAATCTCATTAATCTCATGAAGGAGTGTCATCAATGAACTCACTTCGGAGGAGATTGTTAGCCTTAAAATATTGAGTCGAACATGAAGTTCGTCCATTATGTATTTAAGTCTCGTTCATTCAATTAGTTAACATTGTAATAGGATAATATTGGGAATCGGGCTCGATAGTTAATCTAATATTGTATATGTTTCGGGTTTAATCCCAAGCAAAACCCAAGCCCGGGTCAATTATCCCGCGCGTCATTTAACGCGACGGGGTATATAAACTCTTTTCTATTTAGAAAAGAGTTAGTTGTTCATTCTAATATCTTTTTCTTTTTCCTAAACTCTCCTATCTCTCTCTCTATTCTTTCTCTCTCTACAAAAACAACTCACCTCTCTTCTCTTTTCTAGTTCTAATTCGTGTATGTTATATATGTTATGAAGTGTTAACGGGATCCTACACATATATACCCGGTTTACATGTCTTCCGGATATTTAAGCCTTTATGATGATTGGGTCAGAGGAATTATTAGCGCCTGAAACAAGGGTGAATGTGATTTCCCTAATCCCATTAACAGGCTCTTATGTTGACTTTCTTTTTGAGGTATGATTTTCCTTATTTATAATGAGGATATGGGCTTCAACCTGTGTTGTATCTTTGTCTCCTTTCATCCAATCACTCGGTTAGGAGTCTGAAAACTTTGCCTTACCCTTCTTTATTCCTTTCACAAGATGGGCAAGTTACCCTGATTTCACAGCTTCTTCGATTTGGTGCCTGAATTCCCGAAATTGATTGGTATAATGCCCATGGTCTTCGTGCAAATGGAAATTCTTGGTCATGTCACGTGATCGTTTGCTTCCGATCATGCGAGGAGGTTGTTCGAAGGTTTTTGCTACCTTTTTTGTTGCCAGAATTTCCCTTGGGCTCTTGGATAAATTGGAGAGTAGTCCATGGTTAGACCCACGGTATGGAGAGAACCTATCCCTGTTTTTCTTCCCTTTATTGTTGTCCCAAGAGGATTTTTTTCTTTAATCTGTCAAAGCTTTCTCGGTGATCATTCAGAGCTCCGTTGGTGGCAACCTCTTTCGCATCAATCCAAGTGTAAGTTTTCTCCATCAGACCCTTATAAGTAGTTGGGAGGTCTGTGGAGAGGAACTCCACAAGGCTTCTTGTCTTCAATCCATGAACAAATCCAGAAATACGCTACTTTTCATGTAAACAAAAGATTTGCAGAGTATCATGTGTGTACCTAGTAACAAAAACTCTTGTGCTTTCCCCTTCTCTCTGCTTGATGTTATGCACCGCTAAATGCGTCTTCGTGAACTTTTTTGTTAGCTAAAATGTGACAGGAGTTTTGCCTTCAAATCTTCATAATTAAGAATGCTACCTGCTTTTTGACCATTCCACCATATTCGAGCTGAGTCTTTGAGAGTATAGGTGAACATATGTCAGGCCACGTGTATTGCCCATTTTTGCATACGAATAGCACCTTCGAAGAGGTGCAAATAGTTGTCGGGGTATCCCTTTCCGTCATAGGAGCCCATATGAGAAGGAATTTTTAGTCCATCTGGTAGAGGATAGTCCTCAATCTAGCGAACGAATGAGGTCATGCAGCGAGTCAAGTCTACGAATAGGCTAATAGGGTTATGGTTTGAATAGGTAGGTGTATTTGGTAGCGGATAAATGGGTTGTGTGTAGAAGAGATAGTTATTGGAGGGAGCAGCTGAAGGTTACATGAACCCATTATGTGCAGGAATATTATTGCTCGTAGGGACCTGCGAGGCATATCCCTAATAGGGGTAGTAGGCAGAGGTTCCCCCCAAGGAGGGGTTACCGCCCTGAGCATGGGAAGGATAACTTAAAGGTTGTCCATAGGTTACTCCTATATTTGGTTGTGAGTAAGGGTTGACATAAATAGGTATAAGTCCATTGGATGGTTGCAGACTATTAGGTATGAAAGGTGGAGCATTATGTGAGAGATGTGTACCATTAGGAGGGAGATTCCCTCATGTGTTAGTCGAAGGCTGATGGCCTCCGTGTACGGAGGTCAAAGATGACTGTAGAAGTTGACCATTTTCACTTCTCCCTAAGTGAGCTACCAGGAGTAAGGGAGATTCACTACCTGATACCTGTTATCCTGTGCTCTTTGTTTTGAGGGCCTTCCACCTTTAGAATTCCTATGTACCCTGCTCCCATCCCTGTTTAGAGCATCTTCGAACTCTACCCCCCTTTCTCTCTGCCTCCGAGCCCTCAAAGACTTTGTGTAGAGAATTAGGATAGTTTCCATGACTCGTGCAAGTCTTGATTCCATGTCCCTTTCTTCGTCATACTCTTCACTGAAATATTCCAATTCAGTGCGAAGGTCTTCATTGCATATCTGCTTCCTACGTTCCCTTAAGAGGGATTCGAAGACTTCATTATTATCCTCGACGAAAGCAGGGTTGATCATAGGTTCAGGATTGGCCAAAGTGAATGCACGATGGGCAAGTGGTGTGTTTTCAGGAGTTTTGGCGGTAAATGCGTAGGTAGTTATGGGTGGTAGTTCATTTGCATTAGGACCGGGTATGGGGGTTAGTGTCAAAAAACCTGGTGGTGGTGTCATTTTTCTCCTGTTTGTCATGCCAGAAAAGTAGGTTAAGTGGTTTGATGGTTATTGACTTGGTTTGAACGGGACTAATTGTTGCGGGTCCTACGAATGGCGCCCCAGATTGTGAAAATATACACACGATCAGCCTTCGATGCGGATCGAAGAGTTTGGGGCATGAATGTTGGATTGTCAAGCCTCTAATAACATGTGACAATACATATAGAAACACTACGTTAAGTGAAGCGCAAGGGGTATCCCTGCGAATCACCTTTGGCATGAGAGTAAGTATGTTCTTTTGGGAGTAATAAGTATGTATGAAGTAAGTAAGTAGGTGTTTAAAGCGTAAAAAAACCTGAGGACCATTACCCAAGAAATAGGTTGGAATAAGGCTCTGCACATAAATCGATGATCGTGGGGGCATCCCACGATTTAAGGGGTGATTACAAGGTTAATGTACCACGATCTCTACCTTGGCGGGAAAGCTTTGGCAGAGAGGGAGAACATGTGTTTTGACTTGACCAAGTCTGACATCTGCCCTAGTTTCGTCAAAGACCTTACTGCAAAGTGTGTGGGTCTTCGCGTGGTTGATTCCCATACTGGTAACCATCGCAAAGATGATTTTACGCCACTAGAAACTATTCGAAGGTTTCTAGGTATTATTGGGAGTAGATCCCTTTCGAGCTCGAAGGGGAGACCTTCGAGCCAGAGGGGAGGGTACGTCATCACCTGTGTTGACAGACTTGTGAGGAGTGAAACTATAAGTTGAGTCCTCATATGGAATTACTAAGTTGGGAAACTATAGTTAATTGACTGTGAGCCCTATGGAAACTGGAGTTTTACATTGTTGTTAATGAGGCCTTTATGTACTGACCATGGCCACTTAGTGTGAGGTTTGGAGGTTAGAAGGGGTGCATTAGTGGTCAATGGTTGGTTATTACATTTGATTGGAAATCTAGTCAAGACAATGGTTTCTCCTTGGAGTAATTTGTTAATATTTGTATCTAAGTCTCGTTATTATTAGTCAATTAGGATTAAGTCAAGTATTATTTTCCTTATCTAAGTCTAACATGCCTTTCAAGGCAAGCTTAGGCATTAGTTAAGTATGGTATGTGTTTGTGCCAGTTTAGGTTTGGCGTGGGGTTTTCTAGCCGACCTATGGTATGTTAACCAACCCCCTCACCTTATAAAAAGAGGTGAAGGGGTGATGCACAAGATACACGCATCTTCTATTCTTTCCTTTGTAACCGAGAGAGTTAATAATACAAGTTAATCGTTCGGTTCTTTGTGGTTTACGTTTGTTTGTGGTTCTTCTAAAAGTTGATTGAGTTGGGTTCTTTTTCCTCTGCGATTAACATCAAGATTATCGATTCCGTGTTTGGCATTTCGGGTTTATTGATGACGTAATTCCAACAAGTGGTAACAAGAGCGAGGTTTTCGTTTAGTTTTGAATCGTCGAAGAGATCGCTTGGGAGTATAAGTTAATCGAGGTTTGAAATGGTTTTGTTTTTGACCTACAAGTTAAGAAACGAATTAAAGAAGACGAAGTTGTCAGGCGGTATATTTTGTTTTTAAAATATAGTAATAACCAAAGGTGAAAGGTGCATTTTAGTCTTTTTTAGAATTTAGTAAAAGTTAAAATACTTTATTAAAGTTTGACTAAAAACTTTTTTTTAATTGCCGGTTGTCTTGTAACCAACGATTTAAAGGGGGAAAAGTTTGATTTTTATATAAAAAAGGTCAACTTTGATATAATTTGGTTATTAAAAGTGTTTCATCGAAGGTTTTTGTTGGGCCAATTCAGTGTCCAATGATCAATGCCTAGATTTAAACATAAATTAGGCTAAGTAATAAAAGACCCGCTGATAGACATCAACGGGTATTGAAGAACTCGCTGAGTGCAAAGCCTCAACGAGCAATCTCAGACGTATTCAAGTCAAAGACATTGTCAAGGAAGTCGAAGACCACTTGAAGACATACTCGTCAGTTGGGATGGATATCAGCTGGTATGTAGAAGGAAGACGCTGAGGTTTCAAGGACAATTAATGGTGGCAATACTCTGACTATCCTGTTACCCTTTGAAGAAGGACAAGTTGAACTTAAGCTTTTCTCTAAACTAGGTTTAGGCGGGAAACTCAATAACTCTTAAAGGCGGGACAAAAGGTTATTTGAGTTAAAGCCTGTACCAAGTACGAAGTTGGTAAAAGTAGTGAACAGTTGGCAGAACTGTTCACTAAAGTATGGGCGGGATATTTCCAAGAATGGATGTGCATTAAATACCTTATACGTCCTCCACATGATTCTTGACACGTTGCAACTATCCCCACTATGGGTGCAACCTCGTATTAGTATAAATAGAGAATGTTGTAAGGAGTAAATCTCATCGCTTTCATTGTTGTATTTATTATATGCATTTACTCCTTTGTCGAACTTCCAAGGTAGTCCGCTGATCCTATCAGCCGGTCTATATAAGTTCGCTTGTAAACTTGATAAATCATCAAGTTTAATTGTTCAAAGGGTGATCATACATTGTCATTTCAACTTGTGCGATCCAAAACACATTGTAATACTTTGATTTTTATCAATAAAATATTACACGTTTGAAAAGTTATTACTTGTGTTATTTACATTTGATAAGTGTTATATTCTATATAGACGTGTAAATTGGGACTTTCAATTGGTATTAGAGCAATGTTGATATATAAAACCTTTTAGAAACTATTCTTTGTTTTAAACAAATCAAGATCCAATCATGTCTGGAACTGTACCACCTATCCGACCACCACTAGGAGTAAATGCTGGCAATGTTGGTAGTCCAAATAGGGTAGATACGATGCCTACAACAAATGACACCATCAACACCATGACTACAACTAATGTAGCCCAAAGTGTTGTTGATGAGAATCTCCCTCAACTTCTTGATTCAAGAGGAGGTTCTCATGTCACAAATGTTCCTGCGTTTGACAAAGTGGATTTCATGAGATAGAAAGTTAGGTTCTTGGTGTTTCTTGATGGCCTTGAACCTTACCTTCTAAAAATCTTAGAAGATGAACCATTTGTACCATTGTCAAATTTGTCCACTTCTACTAATCCTTTACGTAAACCACAAAATTAATGGACAAATGCAGAAGCACGTCTTGCTAATCAAAATAAATGATTAAAAAGTATCATTATATCTTGCTTACCAAATGATGTGATGAAGGCTGTCATTAAATGTAAAACGGCCAAAGCCATGTGGAATGATCTCATCTTAGCTCATGAGGGACCATCTAATACAAGAGATGCCAAGATTGCTGCCATGAGACTCAAATTCAATGCCTTTAAAGCACTTGAAGGAGAGAAAGTGATGGGAACATTCAGAAGGCTAAAATGTTTGTTAAATTATCTTGGAAATAATGGCTTTATAGTCCCTCAAGCTGAAGTCAATGCCACGTTTGTTAACAGCCTGCCAAGAAAATGGCTGAGCATGAATCAAACTCACAGAGCTAATAACTCTATCAAAAATGATAGCTTGGCTACTCTGTATGGCAAGTACAATTATGAAGAAGGCCTGATTGATGAAATCTATGAGTCTGAGACACAAAGATTCACTATTTAGACATTAAGTTCAAAAGCCTTGATTTCTAACAATTAGTTTTAAGATAGTGACTCAAATGTTGAAGAAGACCTAAGGAGCAACAGTGAATTCATTGCTGATTTAAACACTGAGTATCATGAAAGAGCTCTGCTAGAAAATTAGAAAAGGTTCTATAAGAGGTCTGGAAGGGTTGGATATGCTAGGAAGCCAATGGACAAGTCCAATGAAATTTGTTTTGCCTTTGGAAAGCAATGACACTTTCAGAAAGATTGCCCATCAAGCAAAACATCCACACCATCCTATCCTTCAAACAAATCCTACAACAAACCCAAAACTTTCACACATACATCTAAAAACAATGACAATCATCAAAAGGATTACAAAGGAAAGTTCAAGGGACTGAAAGTAGAAATAGTTGTCCTAACCAAGAAGATTGATGCTATGTTAAAAGGAAAGAGTGAAAAAGGGTTAGTAGCTGAGTCATTTGACTGGGATGAAGAATCTGTCTCATCAGAGGATTAGGGGACAACTAAAGTCAAGGCATTTATGGTAATCGCTAAGGAAAAGCCATCTGTTGGGAAAGCTGATGCAAGATCTGGTCAGTGGGTAGAAATCACTATGAAAAAGGTACACAGACTCTTGTCTATGACTAATGGTGATGAAAGGAAACATGTTCTAGACTATACTCATGTTGACCTTCACTATGTGGAGGATCAGAGGAGAAACTTGGTTAACAAATTTAATCTTCTTAAACAAGAACTGTCCTCACATAAGTCTAAACTTCGTAACCTAAAAAATACTACGTCCATTAACTGTTCCCTTCAAAATTTAGTCATCAGAGTCAATCTAGAAAATGAATATTTAAAGGATGAGATCTCTGACCTAAAAAAGGTCATTGAAAAATGGACCTGCAGTAAAGTCACCCTTGACCAACTACTCTCTGAGCAAATATCTGGCAACATTGTCAAGGCTTTAGGAGGAATGTAAGAGAAAAGAGAAAATCTCATCGAAAAGAGTTATTTTCACTAAGCCTGATGAATCCTCATCAATGTCAATTCCTGAGATCACCTTTGACTCTGAGTCTGAGTGTGAGACTCAGGAACCTCTTCCACCTCTTCCTAAGCTGATAGGAGCTGCACTCGCTGGTACCTCAAATAGTCTTATTTCTCTGGCCGGCCTAGCAATCAACAAGGCCGATCTGACTCTTAACAGATCTGTCCCTAAAAATACCAAACCAGTACCTGATAAGGTGTCACCTACATATGTTATTGATGACATCAAATAATATCACTTTTATAGCATCATTTATCCCATGTAAATAACTCATTTTGTATAATTATTGCAAGAATTGTTACTTAATTATTTATAATTGAGAATTGCAGTAATTATGGAGTACTTAGTGAAGATTAGCTAAAAGGCACACATTCTGGAGCTTAAACGAAGACATTTGAAGATTACTGTTCTGACATCCTATACGTCGTATCCATCAAGGAAGATACGGCGTATCCATGCCTACATTTTACAAGAAACCACGAAGATACAAAGTCCAATACGCCGTATCTAGGAGACATCCATACGCCGTATTCAATACAAAGTAATAAAATATTCTGGAAGATATCGAACGTGGTCCCTACTCTAAGAAACCCCCGATACGCTGTATCTATCTCTCTCGATACGCCGTATCGACCAAATTCCAGACATTATAAATAGAAAACCTAAAAATGGGTTTTCATTATGCTTGATCATATTTTTGATACCTTAACCACAAAAGTTTATTTTTAGAAGATAAGAAGAGAGCAGAAGAGGTCAAGCAAAGCAACTAATTCCATAGGAAACACCTTGTAATCTCCTATACTCTTGTAATCATTTGATTTTTGGTATCATTCATTTAACTCGGTTAGTTTACCTAGGTTGGATTATTACTTTTGTATTGATTACAATGATGAAGGGCTAATACCCTTAGGTATTAGCCATGATTATAAAGATTTAAATGTTTGGTTTGTTTATACCGAATGCTTAATTTATCTTTGATTTCTTGTTTATGTTTATCAATTCATACTTGTTTATGTGATTTTGTATGCGACATATCATTCAACTAGATCTAGTGATACCGACCAAGTTAGCTAGATGCCGGGATGGCTCTCTATATAGTGATTTATATATCTTGATCAATAGGATCATAATTAATGCCCTATCTTTACCTTTGGGATATGTGAACAAGTTGGACTAGCAGGTGACATAGGATCAACAAATAACGTACTGATTCTTTTGGTAAAAACTTGGACAGTGGACTACTAGAATATAAATTGCCATTAAGTAGTAAGTGGGTAAAGTATATATGAGCTAGGGTTTAATAAGATCACCACTATTATTATCCTATGATAGATTATAATTAGCAAATAGGATGCTTTATGCGGATGCGTTTAATTATGACAGAATTCTACGTGTCTAGGTTTTAGGAAGAAGTCCCGCCTAAATCTTAGAATGATATGCTGCCTCAAGATAAGTATTCATTGCACTAAATAAACAAACCGATATTTTAATTGAATTAATCATGATTAATACAGTTTTCTTATATTTGGCTAGACCGTTCTTCTATCTTTTGTCTGTCTGCTTGTGTATGTTATTATGTTTTAAATTGATCTAAGTTACCATAAAACCTGTGCCAGTCTCTCAGGCTAAAAACCTCCCTTATCCGTTAGAATTAGGATTAACATAGGTTTAGCATAGGTTTAACATAGAATAGAATTAACATAGTTTAAATTAACTTAGTCTAGTTAACCAAAATATTGATAAAATAAAAGATTAGTTCTTGCTCTTAGTGATCGACACCCTACTTACTACGAAACTCTATCTGATCGGGTACACTGCCTATTAAAGTGTTGTTTTAGGTAAAGTCGGAAAAATATAAATTTAAAACTTGAATATTCTAAAATAAACCCTACACGACAATATAATCAAGTTTTTGAAGCCGCTACCGGGGAGTGAAATTTTAATCTTAAATTTTATTTGATATTTTGGTTTTTAACATTAGATTAACTTAACCCCTAGGATTAGTGTAATTTAGGTTAGTATAAAATTATGTATATTTGTGTTTTATTGTTCGTTTGCATATTGTGTTTGGGTAATACGGCGTATTCAGTATACTGAACACGACGTATTAAGCTATTTGACAGTTTTCTTTCCAAAAATTTTTATCACAGGTAAAAATGGATGACCCCAACATTACTATGGAAGAGTATATCAGGCTTGAGGAAGAAAAAGCTCATAGGCATGGTAAGGTGTATAACTGGGAAACTGCTACATATGATAGAATATGGTATCACGATGACGTTCACGACCTTAGATATGTTGAAACCGAATTCCCAGCTATAGTCTTTAATGACAAGTTAACGTCTGAAGAAGCACTCTCGTGTGAAACCACGGTAAGTTCTCTTGACGACAATAAAATTGACTTTAGAATATCATTTGACGAATCTGATGATGATGATTACACGGTAATTTTTGACAAAAATTCATTTTCTTATAAAATAATTTATGTCGATGATTTGAAAACTCATTCGGAAAATGATAATGATAAAGTCAATATGTCTTCGTTTCCATCACCCGAGCCTACGGTCAGTTATTTTGATGATTTAGACTACTTTAAAGATTTTGAGAAAGTATTTCCAGCCATTGTTTACAATGATGCTCTAAAGTCTAAATTAGATTCCTTAACTGAACCTAGTGTAAGCCCTCAACATATCGATGAATTTAATTTAAAAGATGAAACATCATTGTCCAAATGTGATGGAGAGGAACAAAAGGTTTTATACTTTAATGATCTATTTCCTTTCAACGTAATCTATCCCAATGATTTAAAATCGGATGGGGACAATGATGATAAAAAAATCGATATCAAACAGCCTTCGGGGGATATATCTATCATACCGTCACCTAATGAGATAAATACCGATATTGGTGCCTATGCACAAGGGTCAATTAAGCTTTTAAAAACAAGTCACGATATATCAAGAAAATTTCTCAAAACTGAGATTTTTATCAAGGAATTAAATATCATGACTTGGAATTTTATTCATGAAGGGAAGCCATTAATTTTCATAATTAAAAATCTCTATGTGCCATTTGGCATTCCCTTCGACCCCAAGCGGTTTTATAAGGATGGTGTTTAAAACAAGGAAGTTGCGGAGGCCAAGGTACGTTTTCTTTACTTTGTTAAATTTAGGAAAAATTGGTCTCCAAGAACAGATACGACTTATTAGGTAAACACCTATACGGCGTATCCACTGTTTTTAAGTTGAGTTGACTAAGTCAACGATTCCGTTTAAAACGCCATATTGAACGAACCTCTATACAGCGTATCGAGTTTGGGTATAAAAACCCAGCTGATACGCCGGATAAAGTTTTACACACACTTCCGCACTCTCAAATTTTAACCGCACAAATCTTGGAGATTATTGTTCTTGATTCATAATCATTCTCTTCTCAGTTGTAATCATGCAGTAATGTGCTCTTACTCTTTCCCTTTAGATTTTGATTTTCAAATTAAAACAAATTAGGGTTAGGGCTTTGATTTAGATTTTGAGAGTTTTTAGGAATTACCGTAATGCCTTACTATGTATCCCTTTCCCCCATCAATTAATTGAGAGTATTGATTGTTTTAAATGTAACGGGTCAAACGGGTAGAAATAGGAAACCCATTTCATTTTTAACTCCAAAATCAATACGGCGTATCCAGCAAAACGGATACGGCGTATCGAGTGTTTTTACCTAAAAATTTAAACCCAATATGACGTATCCATTCATCTAGATACGGTATTAAGCTTTTTGAAAACATAAGCCTGTAATACCATATATGGCATATTGATTCCCCATACGCCGTATCTAGTAGCCCGTATTGAACTAATACATCATATTCCCTATACGCCGTATTGAGTTACCTCTATATGGTGTATCGAACCTAAAACCCCCAATACTCTGTATTGGATACCTTATGGATATAGTGTACCCATTTTTGATCTATATGGCATATCCACTTCCCAATACACCGTATTTTCCCCAAGATCAGAAAAATAATTTTTTATGTACTGATTCAGTTTGATTTTGCAAATATGGCTCTTCCACCTAGAGATCAAAGGCATCCATACCTTAGGTTTGAGGGATTAGAGTACACTAATGCAGACATTGCTGATTTTGAGGATAGGTTGGGGAAGATATACGGGAGAGAGATGCATTGGGTTCAGGTTTTTGATTTTGGGGATTGACTGATTTAATGGCCGAGACAGTTGAGCAGTAGGATGCTGATGGAGCACAGGGATGACTTAGGGACAGAATGGGTTTACTAGCCAAGCTTGGAGGTGGCTATTTGAGATTTGAGGCCCGTTGATACATGAGCTTATTCTGGAGTTCTTTAGTACGTTTAGATTTGAAGAGGCAGTACTTGATCTTGATATATCTAGGGCATTACAGTTTCAATTATGAGGGGTTAGCTGCCGTATGAGCTGGAGAGAGTTTATTCTAGGTATGGGCCCACATACTACAGAGGAGATGGAGTCCGCTGGATTCGGTACATATTGGGTCGAGAGTGTGAGGCAGATCCTCGACAAGAGGGATATGAGTGCTTACTGGGTAGGGATCTTATATGCGGGGGATTTCCATGGCACATCCCCGTCTTATACTTTGATTAGAGATCTGATGCTTAGGTTGTGCCACAGGTTGATTGCATACAACATTGCTGGGAGGAGTCAGGCACCTGAAAAGGTGATCATGACTGAGATGTTTTACCTTAGAGGAATGGATTTTGGTTTAGTTAACATCTCTTATCTTTTAGCTAGGTATTTGAGGATGTTTACTTCGGGGAAGAAGCGTAGGGCGATGTTATCTGGAGCACAGTTTGTTGCTTGACTAGCTGAGCATTTTGGACTTCTTACTGAGTAGAGGCTTTACGGATTGACGATGATAGTCCGAGACCTCCCTGTGAATGATATGGCTGAGTTGGTGCGGTTGCAGATTTGTGAGGAGCTTGATGATACTTGGGCTTGGGTAGCCCCAAGACCAGAGAGGCAGCCTGATGCTGCGGTTGGTGCCCCGAAGGTCGCTGAGAGTGCTCCCGATATTGCTGAGGGTGCTCAGGCTATTACAGCACCCGTACAGGCACCTCAGCCGCCACTTGTAGCTGTACCAGCTAGGAGTTTATCATAGAAGGTGGCTAGACTAGAGGAGGAGGTAAATGGGATGCAAGAGGCATTAGGTGAGCAGAGAGAGGTATTGGATAGTATGGCCTGAGATTTCTCTCGATTCACTACATGGACGATTACTGGTCTCTCGCGGATGATGGATCATGCTGGGGTCAGATACACTAGCTATGTAGATTTTTAGATCCCATATGTGAGGTGTGCCAGGTGTAGGACTGATGACGCTAGCACCTCAACACCACATCAGCCAGACCCCTGATCTCCCTCGCCATTACTTTTTGATTTCTATCTCTGTATATTTATTCATGTCATGATGTATCTAAACTTAAAACACGTTATCTTTTGATCTATATTATGATATGATGATTTTTAGTTTGTTTGTGAATGATAGAATCAAGCCTGGCAGTAAGTTCAGCAAATTAGCTCGTTGATAGACTACGGACTCAAGCACCAAATCCGTTACGAGAACGAAAGCATGAGAGGAAGAATGTTAAATAGTGTGAAAAGCTAAAGAAAAGTCTAACCTAAAGACTAGCTGAAAGAAAAGTGCTTCCCAAGAGACAACCTGGACAGTTTTTATTTATTTTTTATCGAGTCTGTCTTCCCAGACATCAATACGGCGTATCCGCTCCATACCATACGGCGTATTGAATGTCTGGACGTTATCAATCCTTTATTTTTCTGTATTTAAAACTTTATTGTCAGTTCTGTCTATACGGCGTATTCATTATATGATACGGTGTATTTGGCAGACGGACTCGTATTGATACTTTTTACAGGTCTTTCTATACGGCGTATCCTAGTTTTTGGATACGGCGTATTGGTTTCCTGTACAGTTTATTTTTTTTTTATTAACCGTAGGATACCCGAAATAGGATTTTGCATGTTTTTCCTATATTTTGCAGGACCTCGCTGGAAAAGAAATCGACAAAGTTGGTGAAGTATCGATCATCTGGAATCCTATGTGTGTTGTAGTCATGCTGGAATTCAGATGCATTTACAACGCACATTCTTGCTCATAAACTCAACTTGGAGAATCTACCGAGCAAAATATCAGGGGAGTTTCTCGTTCTAATTCTTTTAATTTCCCATTTTTAATGTTTTATCTATACAACGAGGATGTTGTATAATTTAAGTAGGGGGATGGGAATTAGAATGTTACTTGTCCTATTTTTCACATTAAAAATGCTTAAATTATGCTCAAATTAAAAAAAACAAAAAAAAATTCAAGCATACTTTTGTGAAACTACTAGTTACATAACCTGCACACATAAGCTTTATTAGATATTGTAAGGATTCAGCCTTATCCGTTTCCAAATGTTTACCTAAATCTCACAAAAATATGAGTGTGCTAGTGATGTTGTAGACTTTAGAACTTGACTTGGTATATCTATTCAAGACCACAATAATGAGTACTATGGATTTAAATGGAGTAACTTGTTTAAATTGGTAAATTTCTAAGATTACACCCAAAAAGCCTATATATATTGTTTTATTAACTAACCACACTGGTTAGTTAACTCCCGTACAAACCCTTTGTTTACTCTCATTTTAAGAGTAAGATACCCCTAGAAAAACCAGTAGAGCCAATCCTTTAGATAACACCAACTATTTGTTTTGTTACACCTTTACACCTTAGCCTACACCGTTAGATTAAGTGCATTTATCAGTTGCTAGTTTCTTAAAGTGTAAAGTATGTATTTCCTGTGTCCTGTGTCATTTTCTGTCTCTGTTACGGTTGGGAAGAAATTTGCATATTGCAAATGAGAATGTAAAAAGTAGTCAAACTCGTGTATTTTTACTACCATCACAATTATTGGTACGTCCGAAGAACGAGGAACTATGGAAGAAATTATCCGAAGTTATTATGATCGTGAAGATGGTGAAATTACATCGAGATTCGTAGTTTAGTATGTAAAAAAAACAAAAAAATTAGAAAATTGCAACAAAAAAAAGAGGAGGAAAGTCTGAAGATAGTCGGTTCATTAAAACTTAAACCGATGATATTATTTGAAGGATCGATTATTCGTTGATAGATGGTTATAAATCAACGATGTAAAGTTTTGTATAAAGTAATAGATATCGCCACTTGTCATTGTAAAAGTATGTAAAGTATAGGATGATTGGGAGTTGACCGTTACGGGAATGCCAACTTATGTTGTTGTTTTTGATCAATGATCAAGACGTTTGTGTATATAGTTGTCTTTATCATGGTAACGGTTGGGAAAAAGTATCTAGCAACTTGTACCTTATCTGTTTGGACTTAATCTATTTGTTTCATAAATTTTTATTTAACAACAATTTATTTCCCTTTTCTAATGACTAACCTTAGGTTTTACTCGAATGAGGATGTGATCGAATCATGCATATCTATTCCGTCGTTACGGTCATGTATGTTTGATTCAGCCACCATGTTGGTTTATTCCTTTTGGTGAAAGTTAAAAGATCCATACCCTATGTCACTACTAGTCCTACTCTTTAGCTTATTCAAGTTAAGGTTTGAATGCAATCATATGTGTCTATCCCATTGTTAAGGGTGTGTTTGTATGGTCTTTGTCACCTTTTCTAGAATATTGTTATCGGTAGACACTAGATAAAGTGATCAAACCCTTATAAGCCTTATAAATAAAACCCAATTTACCTTTATAAACTTGTTACTCCTTACCTCTAGTGGTGGAGATGTGTATCCTTGCCAAGCTTATGATAGAATACTCATCATGATTGAGCAATTGAGCATATTAGTTACATGTGACCACATAGATTAGTTGAGTGATTTGAGTGTTTTCATCTTCCTATTTCGTGAGGTGTTTGGTTGTGTACTTGTAATTGATCAAATAAATGCTTAACGAAAAAAATCCTTAGGGATACATTTTTATAAACTTCTAAAGGCTACTTGAGGACAAGTAGGATTCAAGTGGGGGGATATCTGATGACATCAAATAACATCAATTTTATAGCATCATTTATCCCATGTAAATAACCCATTTTGTATAATTATTGCAAGAATTGTTACTTAATTATTTATATTTGAGAATTGCAATAATTATGGAGTACTTGGTGAAGATTAGCTAAAAGGCACGCATTCTGGAGCTTAAACGAAGACATTTAAAGATTATTGTTCTGACATCCTATACGCCATATCCATCAAGGAAGATACGGCATATCCGTGCTTGCACTTCACAAGAAACCACAAAGATACAAAGTCCAATATGCCGTATCCAGGAGACACCCACACGCCGTATTCAATATAAAGTAATAAGATATTTTAGAAGATATCGAACGTGGTCCTTAATCCAAGAAACCCTTGATACGCTGTATACATCTTTCTCAATACGCCGTATCGACCAAATTCCAGACAGTATAAATAGAAAACCTAAAAACGGGTTTTCAGTGTGCTTGATCATATTTTCGATACCTTAACCACATAAGTCGATTTTCAGAAGACAAGTAGAGCAAAAGAGGTCAAGCAAAGCTACTAATTCCATAGGAAACACCTTGTAATCTCCTGTACTTTTGTAATCGTTCAATTTTGGTATCATTCGTTTAACTCGGTTAGTTTACCTTGGTTGGATTATTACTTTTGTAATGATTACAATGATAAAGGGCTAATACCCTTGGGTATTAGCCATGATTATGAAGATTTAAATGTTTGGTTTGTTTATATCGAATGCTTAATTTATCATTGATTGCTTGTTTATGTTTATCAATTCATACTTGTTTACGTGCTTTTGTATGCGACCTATCATTCAACTGGATCTAGTGATACCGACGAAGTTAGCTAGATGCTGGGATGGCTCTCCATATAGTGATTTATATATCTAGATCAATAGGATCACAATTAATGTCTGATCTTTACCTTTGGGATATGTGAACAAGTTGGACTAGCAGGTGACCTAGGATCAACAAATAACGTACTGATTCCTTTGGTAAAGACTTGGACAGTGGACTACTAGAATATAAATTGCCATTAAGCAGTAAGTGGGTAAAGTCTCTATGAGCTAGGGTTTAATAAGATCACCATTATTAATCACCTAAGATAGATTATAATCAGCAAATAGGATGCTTTATGCGGATGCGTTTAATTATGACAGAATTCTACATGTCTAGGTTTTAGGAAGAAGTCCCGCCTAAATCTTGGAATGATATGCCGCCTCGAGATAAGCATTCATTGCACTAAATAAACAAACCAACGTTTTAATTGGACTAATCATGGTTAATACAGTTTTCTTATATTTGGCTAGACCGCTCTTCTATCTTTTGTCTGTCTTCTTGCATGTGTTATTGTGTTTTAAATTGATCTATGTTATCACAAAACCTGTGCCAGTCTCTCAGGCTGAAAACCCCCTTATCCGTTAGAATTAGGTAGGTTTATCATAGGTTTAACATAGAATAGAATTAACATAGTTTAAATTAACTTAGTCTAGTTAACCAAAATATTGATAAAAGAAAAGATTAGTTCTCGCTCTTAGTGATCGACACCCTACTTACCACGAAACTCCATCTGATCAGGTACACTGCCCGTTAAAGTGTTGTTTTAGGTAAAGTCGGAAAAATATAAATTTAAAACTTGAATACTCTAAAATAAATCCTACACGACAACACAATCAAGTTTTTGGCGCCACTGCCGGGGAGTGAAATTTTAATCTTGACTTTTATTTGATATTTTGGTTTTTAATATTAGATTAACTTAACCCATAGGATTAGTGTAATTTAGATTTGATCAACTTCTTCTGATAATAATGGATGAAGTTAAGAGTCTGGAAAAAAAAAATCAAAGTTCCTTCAGATAACTCTCCTTTTGTATCACAAACTAGGAGTTTAAAGTCTTCCAAAGGCAAACAAGCCACATGGTTTGGACCTCGTAAGCACTGCGGTTTTAAAAATCATCTTGCTAAGGATTGTTTACAAACCTAAGGTGCTCACTTATGGTCCACTGACTTATTGACCAAGGAACACTGATAAACATAGTTTAATAAAACCCCTGAAAAAAAACCAAGGCTTAAGGTCAATCATATGTGAATCCCTCAGCTGCAAAGGCTCCTATGATTCCAAAGCCCTTCAAAGAATGTAAATACTGTGGATTCAATGACCATCACTCTGATAATTGTGAATACTACCCTGGGTGTGAAGTATGTGGTAGTATTGCTCATGAACCAGCTGACTATCCTAAAAGGCACCCCAATAGCAGGAAACCAAAGATTGCTAACAAGCAATCTACAGAACCCACTAAAAAGTGGGTTCACAAAAGAAACTAATATGTGAAAAAATGTCTGTGCATGAATATTTAAAGAGTCTGTATGGTATCTAGATAGTGGCTATTCTAGACACATGACAGGGGTTAAACAATATATGCACAGATATTCAAAGGAGTCAGGTCCTAAAGTGGTTTTTGGAGATGACTCTTCATGAGACACAAAAGGATATGGCTCAGTTAATTGTAATGGAATCACTTTTACCAGGGTTGCTTATGTGAATGGTCAAAAGCATAACTTGATCATCATCACTCAGCTATGTGATGCTAACTTTAAAGTTCTGTTTACAAAAACTCAGGGAACCATATTCAACCAAAATAATGAAGTTATCCTCATTGCTCCCAAAAGAAGAGATGTCTATGTAATTGATATGTCATCTTACAATGAAGAAAGCAATGCATGTTTCTTTGCCAAAGCCTCACCAAGTGTTAATTGGCTCTAGCATAAGAGACTGTCTTACCTCAACTTCAAAAACATTAACAAACTTGCAAAACAAAACCATGTTGCTGGTCTTCCCTCTCTAACTTTCTCTAAAGAAAAGAACTGTTCAGCATGTGAGAAAGGGTAGCACCATAGAGCATCATTCAAAACCAAGAGGTCTTTTTTCCATCAACAAGTGCTTAAATCTCCTTCATATGGATTTGTTTGAACCTGTCAAACCTCAAACCATCAGCCATAACAAATATACCCTAGTCATTGTAGATGAGTACTCAAGGTACACCTGGGTATTCTTCCTCAAGAAAAAGAGTGATGCAGCTGACTGTATCATGTCTTTTATCAAAAAGATGGAAAACCTCAATGATGTAAGGGTAAAAGAGCTGAGAAGTGAAAATGGAACTGAGTTCAGAAATCACAAGCTAGAAGAATTCTGTGATGAAAAGGGTATATCTCAGAATTTCTCATCTCCTTATAGCCGTGAACAAAATGGTGTAGCTGAAAGAAGAAACAAAACCCTGATTGAAGCAGCCAGGACTATGTTAAATAGTGCCAACCTCCCTAAAAAAATTTAGGGAGAGGCTGTCAACACTGCTTGCTACACTCAAAACAAATCCATCATAGTAAAAAGGCATGGGAAGATAACCTATAATGTGTTCAGAGGAAGATCTCCTAAGATCAGCTACTTCTATGTGTTTGGGTGTCCTGTGCATATTCACAATCACAAGGACCACTTGGGAAAGTTTGATGAAAAGGATAATGATGGGTTCTTCCTTGGTTACTCTCCAGTGGCCAAAGCATCTAGGGTATTCAACATCAGAAGACAAGAAATGGAAGAAACATATCATGTTACATTCAGTGAAGATGATGAAGCAATTTCTCAATCCAGCACAGAGGGGGATGCAATCAACTTCAATGAAAATAGATCCTTCCATGATGATGAATTCCTTGAACCTAGGAGTAAAGTTACTCAATGCTCTGGCAATATTAAGTACTTTCCCTAGATACCTGCATATGAAACCATCCCTGAAAACAACTTCACTCCTATTGTTTCACCTATTCTTTAAGATGCTGTCTCTCCTGAAGAACTACCTGAGCTTACTATTGCTGATGATCACCCAACTCTTAGTGAACATGATCATCCTAGATCAGCTGATAATCTTAAACCTACTAAAATTCAAGACAATGTCATCAATGGACAAATTAGTATAGTTCAAACCTCACCAACAACCATTTCACCCTCACCTGAAGGTATTCTTCAACCTCTTATTCCTCAAGACAGATGGTCAAGAGAAAAGCACATAGAGCTGGTTAACATCATAGGTGAACCTCTAGCTGGTATTACAACCAGAAGCAGGGTCAGAAACTCAGAAGCTGCATCAGCTCATGAATGCTTGTATGTTAATTTTCTCTCTGAAATGGAACCCAAGAAGCTAATTGAAGCTCTAAAAGAAGAAGGATGGATTATTGCAATGCAGGAAGAGCTGAATCAATTTGAAAGGAACAAGGTCTAGACTTTGGTCCCTAAACCTCATGGTAAAACCATAATTGGAACCAAATGGATCTAGAAAAACAAGATGGATGAAAATGGGGTTGTTATAAAGAACAAGGCATGACAGGTTGCTCAGGGTTATAATCAGCAAGAAGGGATTAATTATGAAGAAACCTTTGCACCTGTTGCAAGACTAAAAGCCTTCAGGATTTTTCTTGCTTATGCATCTTACATGAGTTTTATAGTGTATTAGATGGATGTGAAAAGTGCATTTTTGAATGGGAAATTCTCAAAGGAGGTGTATGTTCAACAACCTCCTGGGTTTGAAAGCAGTGAATTTCCCAATCATGTTTGAACGTTAGATAAAGCTCTCTATGGGCTGAAGCAAGCCCCCCAGAGCATGGTATGAAACTCTTTCAAAATTCCTTATTCAACATAAATTTGTCAGAGGTACCATTGACAACACTCTTTTTAATTAAAAAACTAAGAGTGATGTCATAATTGTACAGATATATGTGCATGATATCATTTTTGGGTCAACTAGTGAAAAACTAAGTAAACAATTTAGGAAGTTGATGAGCAAAAAGTATGAAATAAGTATGATTGGTGAATTAACTTATTTTCTGGGTTTTCAAATAAAACAAGATTTCAAAGGAATCTCTATTTGTCAAGAAAAATATGTTAAAGATTTACTCAAAAAGTATGATCTAGCTAATAGTGCCTTAGTGAAATGCCTTATGCTTCCCCTATACAATTTGGGCCCTGATGAATCAGGGGTCTCTGTTAATAAGACATTGTTCAAAAGCATGATAGGGCCACTGATGTATCTCACAGCTAGTAGACCTGATATCTAATTCTCCACATGTCTCTATGCTAGGTACCAAGCTAACCCCAAGGAATCCCACCTTGTCGATGTAAAAAAAATTCAGGTATCATAAAGGAACTCTAAATCTAGGCCTCTGGTATCCAAAATGATCAGGCTTTGAGATGAAAGCATACTCTGACTTAGACTACGCTGGATGTAACCTAGATAGAAAGAGTACCTCAAGGGGATGTCAGATACTTGGTGGAAAGTTAGTATGTTGGAGTGCAAAGAAGCAAAGCTTCGTGGCAATGCCATCAGCTGAGGCTGAGTATGTAGTTGCTGCTGGATGTTGTGCTCTAGTCCTCTGGATTAAAAGTCAACTGGCTGACTATGATGTTCCCTATGACAAGGTGCCCATATTTTGTGATAATACAAGTGCAATTGCCATTTCAAATAATCTAGTTTTGCATTCTAGGACAAAACATATTGACATCAGGTATCACTTCATTAGAGACCACATTTTAAAAGGCGATATTGAGCTTCATTTTATACCCACTCATTTACAATTAGCTGATATTTTTACTAAACCACTAGCTGATCCTAGCTTTACTAGATTGGTCGCTGAGTTGGGTATGCTCAATATCGAAAAACAGGTCTCTGATAAGACAAAGGCTTTAAGTGATTCTCTGACTTGAGTATTAAATGTTTTTAAGGTAACTTAAATGTAACTACCTAGTTCAAAGACAAACATTCTTAATATTAAATTCAGATTTACTCAAAGGCTTTTTACAAACTTTCTTAGAAAATGCGGAAGTTACAGTACACGAAAGGGCAAGGGGGCCTACGTTTTGTGACAGTTTTACCACTCGCATTTAATGCGAAACTCAAACAAGTTTTATTTTTAAACTTATAAATTTTTTTAGGTATAAACTGTTCATTTTTTCTCACAAACATCACTTTTACATCAAAACCCTAAAACCACCAATTTCATCATCTCTCAGAAATCCTTTCATTCAAAACGAAGCAAAATCTTTCTTTTGTAAGCAACAATGGCTTCAGAATCTTCTTCGCAATCACAACCACCAAAACAACTCACACCCGCACAAAACGTTCATTTTGAAGTGGAAGATGGTACCATCAACTTTAACAATGGGATTTCCTTGTTAGAATCCAAAAACACTTCTTACCATCCCATGCTTTAGTTTCTTTCAAAAAGTTGTATATATGTTGCTTTAACCAAACAACCATCGGCTTACTACCCTAAATACCTTCGGGAACTATGGTATACAGCTGAGGCAGATTCCGCAACGAAATCGATCACCTTCACTCTCTCTCATTTTGACAAACCACTTTCATTTAATCTCGATGTGTTTTCAACTGTCATCGGGTTTAAACGTAGTGAGAACTTTGTTTTGATTCCCCCAAAGGAGATTGTGAAGGCTGGTCTAGAAATTCTGGGACTTACTGATAAGAACGATACCTCTCTTTCATCCTCTGACCTCATTAATTCGTCCCTAGTGAAAATCAAGTATTTTTCACCGAAATGGAAGGTTCTGATGCAGTACATCATGAAATGTCTGGGAGGCATCCAGGGGTCTCATGATCAGCTAAATGCCAATTAGCAAACTATCGCGTACTACTTGTGTTGGGGGCTAAATGTCAACATAGCAAGTATTTTATCCTCTGATCTGATTGCCTAGATACACCATGTGACTGGCAAAAAGGAAAGAAAATCAAACATCTATTAAACAAGATATTTGTCTCTCATCTTGGAACATCTGCTGGGAGAAGCTTACACTAATGAGAACCTCAAGACTTTGAAACCTCATCACATTACAACCATTTCTTTTAAAACCACACTTGAGAATGAAACTGCTTTAACTGCTCATATGTGCAAAGTGGCTGAGATTTCTCCATATCCCATCAAGTCTTTGCTCCCTCCCTTTGGGGAGGTGAATGCTGATGACTCAGCTGATAAGTCCTCATCTGGGACCTTTGTGCAGCCTGTCACTCAGCCCAAAGCACAAATTGACCTAAAGCCAAAGAAAAAGAGAATCCCACCTTTTTCCAAACCAAAGTCTTCAAAGCAGGTCAAAGATGTACCTCTAAAGAAACAAGTCACTGAGACCCAGCCTGCTAAGGAAACAGTGGCCACTGCTGACACCACCCAGAGTCTAGGAGCCTCTGAGTCGGTAGAGGATAAAGTAAACCAGCCTCAGACTGCTGATGCTGAAAAGGTAACAGTTTAATTGAAAGGGGCATTGCAAGCAACCACTCTCAAACTTCTCTAGGAGAGAGTGGTGAAGAATAGGGTTACCCCCAACCCAATAGAGAGTCAGAGTCATCAACTAATTTCCCAAATCTTCTATACACTCTGAGTTTGCACTTAGGGGATAATACTGAAAGGTTATAATGCCTGAAGTAGACCTTGAAAACTCTAGACTTTGCCAGGATAACCCCATCTAGTGCATGAAAGTCGACCCCTGTATAAACTGAACATCACTCAAACTCAGGGGTCCTATAATAAATAAAAAGAGTCCCAAAGTCTTAGACTTTGAAGGGACTGGATAATCACACCCAGTCTTCTTAGGAGTAGTGAATGGTGATCCTACCCCATATTACAAACTCACAAATCAAAAGAGTCCCAAAGTCTTAGACATTGAGGGGGCTGGATAATCACACCTAGTCTTCTTAGGGGCAGTGAATGGCGATCCTACCCCATATTACAAACTCACAAATCAAAAGAGTCCTAAAGTCTTAGACTTTGAGAGGATTGAATAATCACACCCAGTCTTCTTAGGGGCAGCAAATGAAAAGCTTTCCCCTCATTACAAATTCACCTTTTCAACTAACAAAGTTTATGTAGGTATAAGAACCAAATGTTGAAATGGAGGTAAAGTCATCTGGGATGACTTCTCATGGTGATGTGACTTTCAAACAAGTGATGGATGAATATGATAAAAAGCAGAGAGCTGCTATAAAGGAGTCTGAAAGCTAGTATGACACCGAGTCTGAGATCAAAGTGATTAAGAGGTTTCAACCAACTCAGATGGATGATGACGATCAGATTATATTCTTGGGGGCAAAACGTGATGATATGGATCAGCATATAAAGGAACCAACTGATTCTTATTTACACTCAATGCCTGATGATAAAGTGGTGTCAATCTTAGGGTTTGGGACTGATGATTCCAATGAAGAGGGGACTGAGTACATCGAACCTAAAGTTATTTTAACTTAGAGTGAAGAGGCCAGTACTGATAATCTCATTGATGAGCTGACTGATCTAAATACTTCTGCTGCCAAGACATCAGATCCCCTTGTTCATCTTCATAAGGAAATCAGCTCCCTCACTACACAGGTACAACATCTTGAATCTTTTATAACTCAAAAGGTGGTTGAAAAACTAAAAGAGTCTGTGCCTAATTTGATCGCTGAGTCTCTCAAAGCAACTTTGCTAGATCTTATCTCTGAAAGCCTGAAGCTTGCCATTCATGAGATCATTGCTGAGTCTGTCAAGCAAACTGTCAAACCCATGAACAAACAGTTTAATGCCTTTAACAAACTTAAGAGTTCAAGGTTTGTGATTCTGCAAAAAGAACTGAGCAAAGTTCTTAAGACCAAGATGGGATCTTTAATTTGGATGAAGGTCAGGAAAGGTATAGAGGAGGTTCATGACAAGCTTGATTACTGCATTCAGAGAGTTGATCAGACCTATGTACTTGTCTGATACATGGCTACTCTGATGGGAGATTTGGTTCGCCTTCTGGACTCAGCATCAGTTTTTGAAAAAGCTAATGCTGAGGGGGAGAAATAGGAAAAGGCAAACCCAGATACTTAAAATCCTGATCTAACTCAGGGGAGAACAACGCAAAGATGATGTATTGGAAAATGCTCAGGGGGAGCATCTGTTTGTACAAGAATTACCAAGTATTGAATAAGCTCCTCTAGTGTATTAAAATGCAGAACACGCTCTGTCTATCTCTGAACCAGCTCAAACTACAACAGCTCTAGTTATTCATACACCAAAAGAAAAAGCTTCAGAGGATAAGGTCTCAGAAGAAGAACCCTCTCCCAAAAGAATTAAGTTTTTAATACCAAACCCAAGCACCACATCACCAACTCCTCTGAGCTTAATCTTGCCTCAAAACATAACTATGGGTCAGTTTACTAATTCTATGTTTAAAACAACTTCATCTGAATACTCCTCAACCCCTCCCAGAGATGAAAGCAAAGGAAAGGGCATTGAAACTAAAGAAAACCCAATGAAGGATCTTATCCCTCAAATGGAAGAAGGAGGATCAGCCCCAAAAATGCTAAATCTCAATCATTTCAGCATCTCTGGCAAGAAGATGACACTAGAAGATGCTAAAGCACAAATGGAAGAGATGAAGAGGTTAGCTGATCTAAAAGCTAAACAAGAGAAAACAAAGAATAAGCTAAAAAAACTCTCTCCAGCTGAAATTGAAGCTCAAGCTCAGAAATTAGCTGAATATGAGGCCAAGAGGAAAAGCATGCTCGAGGAATACAATCACTACATTTCCTATATGGCTGATGAGATCCCAATCTCAAAGATCAGCTACAAAATTGACAGAGTCACCTAAGATGCAACTATAAGAATAGAAAGGAACAATCAACCTCTGGCTCTCACAGTTTATGAAAAATTTATGTTGAAGCAACTGGGATTAAGTGAGTGGATTAAAATACATGCTCTGGCATCAAAGAATAAAAGCAAGGAAAATGATCTTTTTCTCAGAAACCTCAAGGCCAAATTTGAGTAGATAAAGACTCCTGCTGAAAAATTAGGCATTCCTCCACCACCTGAGCTATCAGCCTTTGGCTTTCCGCTTCTGAAAAGAAATGAAAAAGATTCTCAAAGATCATCAAGGAAGTCTTTGTAAAAGATAACATTGTTGTGGATGGAATGCAAAGGAATTTAATTCCTCCTCCAGGGGTAGAAAGCACCAGAGGACTAGTTATCAGGAACCTGAATCAGGGATCTTCTTCTACAATGGTAATTTTAACTTGGTTTTTCAAAGAGAAGAAGAGTTCCACCTAGCCCCTACTACTCAGTTGATCAGACTTCAGAACGCCATTAAGACTGGCTCTCCAGAGGCAGAGGAAATGTTCGTAAAGTTGGAGCTGACAATAGAGGCTAGGAATGATGTAACTAAGGCTAGGAAAGTTGTAAAAGATAACTTAGATGGCTTAGGACAACATATGTAATGAATGAATAAAAGTTATTTTTGTTAAATTATGTGTAAGAAGAAGCTGTGTCTTACTTACTATAATTTTTTTACTTAGCATAACCTATATTCAAATAGGGGGAGATTGTTGGGCCAATTCAGTTCTTAATAATTAGTGCCTAGATTTAAACAGAAATTAGGATAAGTAATGAAAGACCTGCTGATAGACATCAGCGGGTATTAAAGGACTCGCTGAGTGCAAAGTCTCAGCGAGCAATCTCATACGTATTCAAGTCAAAGACATTGTCAAGGAAGTCGAAGACCACTTGAAGAAATACTCGTCAGCTGGGATGGATATCAGCTGGTATGTAGAAGGAATACGCTGGGGTTTTAAGGACAGTCAGAGGTGGCAATACTCTGACTATCCTGTCACCCTTTGAAGAAGGACAAGCTGAACTTAAGCTTTTCTCTAAGCTAGGTTTAGGCGGGAAACTCAATAACTCTTAAAGGCGGGACAAAAGGTTATTTGAGTTAAAGCCTGTACAAAGTACGAAGTTGGTAAAAGTAGTGAACAGTTGGCAGAACTGTTCACTAAAGTATGGGCAGGATGTTTCCAAGAATGGACGTGCATTAAATACCTTGTACGTCCTCCACAGGATTCTTGACACGTCGCAACTGCCCCCACTATGGGTGCAACCTCGTATTAGTATAAATAGAGAATGTTGTAAGGAGTAAATCCCATCGCTTTCATTGTTGTATTTATTATATGCATTTACTCCTTTGTCGAACTTACAAGGTAGTCCGCTGATCCTATCAGCTGGTCTATATAAGTTCGCTTGTAAACTTGATACATCATCAAGTTTACTTGTTAAAAGGGTGATCTTACATTGTCATTTCAACTTGTGTGATCCATAGCACATTGTAATACTTTGATTCTTATCAATAAAGCATTACACGTTTGAAAAGTTATTACTTGTGTTATTTACATTTGATAAGTGTTATATTTCATATAGACGTGTAAATTGGAACTTTCAATTTTGAGGGTTTCTTTCTTGAGGATCAAGTTTCAGAGTTAAGGTATTTGGATCACAAGTTTATCGACTTGGTTACTTATTCGTAATCGAGGTTTGGGGTTTCAAATTAAATTGATTTGCAAGAAGATATTCTTTTTACGCAACAAGGTTTAAAGAATATGTCGTTGATAGCGAAGTTTGACGTCGAAAAATTCGACGGGTCTAATGACTTCGGGTTGTGGCGTGTAAAGATGCGGTCTCGATTAATTCAACATGGTTGGGAGGCTGCATTAGATCCATTCCTAAAAACCATGATGGACGCTGAAAAGACTACGTTGTTAAAGACGGATGTCTACAAGAAAGCACACAGTGCCTTACTCTTGTGCTTGGATAACAAGGTGTTGAGGGAAGTCAACACAGAAGATTCTGCTACGGGAGTTTGTTAAAGTTGGAAACTTTGTATATGACAAAGTCTTTAGTCAATAAATTGTACTTGAAGAATAAGTTATTCACTTTCTACATGCATTCTGGTAAGAACTTATCTGAACATATAGATGAGTTTAATAAGTTGATCGGTGATTTAGCGAACATAAACGTTGATATTGATGACGAAGATCATGCACTCATGTTACTCACTTCATTACCATCTTCATATGATAACTTTGTGGACACATTGCTTAATGGAAGAGAATCGCTCACTTTGGAAGATGTCTTGTCTAGCCTCAATTCATGAGAGTAGAAAAAGAAGACAGATGCAAAGGATGATGGTGATGGGTTATATGTAAGGGGGAGGTCGGATCATCGGGGTAATCAAGGACATGGTAGTTCGTGATCAAATTCGAAAGGTAAAGGAACTTATAAACTAAAGTGTTACATATGCTATTTTGAGGATCACCTGAAGAAAGACTATCCAAAAAGGAACAAGAAGAAATCAACAAGCTTTGTTAAGAAGAATGCATAACAGGGTTCTGGTATGCATTCTGAGGATTATGACAATGGTGACTTGTTGATGGCGGTGAGTGAGGAGATATTCTTACGGTAGATCGTGAAGTCTAGTAGCTCATTTCACATGATGCCTAGGAGGGACTTCTTGTTTTATTTTAAGGAGTTTAATAGTGGTACGATTTTGCTCGATGATAATAGAACTTGTGCCATCAAGGGGACAGGGAAGGTGAGAGTACAAATGAAAGATGGTTCAAGTTTTGTGCTTGAGAACGTGTGTTACATTCTTGAGTTGAACAGAAATTTGATATCTTTGGGAACTCTGGATTGAGAGGGTTATACCGTGAAGTTGCAGAATGGAAGAGTTGAGGTGATCAAGGGTTCTTTAATGGTTTTTTCAGGAACTATGAAGGAAAATTATGTGTACTACTTAGATGGCCAGGCTAAATCAGGTGAAGCTAGTGTTGGCATACAAGAAAAGAAGAGTCTTGCACAGGTGTGGCATAAATTCCTGGGTCATATTAGTGAAGCATGCTTGCATAAACAGAAAAGAAGAGAGGTGTTAGGAAAGAAAGGTCTAGGTAAGCTCGAATTCTGTGAAAATTGTGTTCTTGGAAAATCGACCAGGGTAAGTTTTGGTCAAGGTCAACACATAACAGAGGGAGTTATAGACTATGTTCATGCGGATCTCTAGGGTCCTTCTCGGGTGGAATCGATGAGTGGTTGCTGGTACTTCTTATCGATTGTTGATGATTATTCAAGGAGGGTTTGGGTTCATTTTTTTAGACACAAGAATGAGGCATTCAGTAAGTTCAAGGAGTGGAAGCAGTTGGTGGAAAACCATACAGTAGAAAACTAAAGAAACTACAAATAGATAACGGTTTAGAGTTATGTAATCAGAAATTTAACAACTTGTGCAAGGAGAGCGGGATAACAAGACATTTGACAGTTGCAGGAACTTCGCAACAGAATGGTCTAGCTGAACGAATGAATAGGACACTCTTGTACAAGGTAAGGTGTTTACTGATTCAGTCTGGTTTGCCAGATTCATTCTAGGCAGAAGCAACGGTGACGGCAGCATATCTGATTAATAGGTCTCCATCTATAGCATTGGAGAAGAAGACACCTATGGATTTATGGTTAGGACATCCGGCGAATTACGAGATGTTGAGGATATTTGGTTGCGTTGGTTATTCACACGTGAATCAGGGGAAGCTCACGCCTAGAGCTATAAAGTGCATATTCCTGGGGTATCCTGATGGTGTGAAGGGATACAGATTATGGAGGTTTGATGATGTCAAACCAAAGATAATCATAACAGGGATGTGGTGTTTAATGAGAGCCTTATGTATAAGGATACTCTCAAGGGTGCTGGTGTAGCAGATTCTGGGAAGGAAGTTGAGTTTGAGGTGGAACTTCAAGGAAGTAGGGTCTAACCAACTGTGGATCCTCATACTAGGGAAAATACAAGGAATGAAGATGAGGGGCCTTAACAATAGAATATGGACAACTATGTTCTGGTGCGTGATAGAGCAAAGAGAACAACTAATATACCTGCAAGGTATAAGGATAAAGGTAATGTATTATTTTCTAGACCATCAAGGTCTAGGGCAGAAGATGATATGGCGGCTTATGCGTTTTCTATTATTGAGGAAGAAGATACACATGAACCTATCACATTCGATGAGGCGATTAATTCATCTGAAAAAGATGAATGGGTTCGTGCTATGGAGGAAGAGATAAGTTCATTAAATAAGAATCATACTTGGGAGCTGGTCGATCAACCACCTGGTCAAAAGCTGGTAAGCTGCAAGTGGTTATATAAGATTAAAGAAGGGATTGAAGGCGTTTAGAAACCAAGGTACAAAGCAAGGCTGTTAGCTCGAGGGTTTACACAGCGAGCAGGGATTGACTATAATGAGGTATTTTCACCCGTGGTTTGACATACATCTATTAGGGTGATTCTCTCATTGACTGCTTGTGAAGATGTCACACCCCGACTAAGGCGGAAACATGAGATGCGATGGAGAATTGATAATCACAACACAAGATACAAGATAGAGAAATACTAAAATGCATTAAAGATAAGTGTTGTGACAATTCCCCAACTACAAGTAGCACTTAAGTAAAAATCTGTCAAAGAACACATCACATAGCCAAAAGATCACAATCCAAATTCCAACGCAGGGGATAAAACTAGTCTCAAGATAACATAATCCAAAATGCTCAAGATCAAACAAAATAACAAATGCAAGTCTCTCAGAAGATAGATCCATACTGGATGCCCTTAAGGTCTGCTAAAGCTCGCAACAAAACTTCACTGATCATTAACATTACCTGAAAATGATACTCGAAAAGGTCAACATAAAGTTGGTGAGCTCGTAGTTTTGATTACAACCCAGTTGTTGTGCCATAATTTCAAAAGGTGGACAAATGTGCAATATGACCGTGAATACATGCAATAGATAAGATACCAATGTAGCAACACATGCTATTGATGATCCATAGATACATGACTAATATAGATACCAACACTCTCAAAGATCCAAGCTTCTAAGTTAACATGACTAATATAGTTACCAGCTGAAGCTACATATAGGGCGGAAGATCCACAAGTTCACAAGTTTACAAGATCACAAGGTCACAACCAGTTCAAGTAAACCTCATGTCATTCACATAGCAGTCATAGGCACATAACATTGTCCAAAAGAATAAAAGTTTCGCACAATAATGAAAACAAGTTCAAAATAGATTTGTGTATCATTTTCCCCCAAAGATAAAACAAGTTCAAAAAAATAGGGCTACGAGAACTCACCTTAAGCAAAAGGTGACAAGCAGCAAGATCAAGATCAAACAAGCAAATGCAACGACGTTTGGACACGACCTAGTCCAATTAATGTTCCATTTAGATCTATGCTCTCAAAAGTATTTCCAAGGTTGATGCATAGAGGTCAGATGTGCGTTGTACGGTCACCCTTAACGTTATCAGTGGTGTGATGGTTGATGACTTAGATTCAAAGATAACATGTTCTAGTTTGTACTTAAGTATAATATACTTATACTACTTAAGTAAAAATAGACACATAAATATTCAGAATATATTTCGGTAAGTCTATCCGGTAACCTTATTTACATTGATTACTTGTATAGTTTATAGGAAAGGAAACGTTTATTTATACAGAACGACTTAGAGAAGTTTCATATTTTATAATTTATAAAATATATTTTTCGTCTTTTAGTCGGCTTATTAAAATAATAATATTTTATTATTTTGTAGCAAAAGTAAGTTTTTGAGTAAAAACCTAAGTATAGGATTTTTATGAAATTTCGACATGACCCGTTCATTTATACAACGTTTCCCAAGGTTTCAATCCTCAATTTCAAACACTTTTTCACAATTCTACCATTTTTTGACAAAATGCCAAAATTCTATATCTCACAATGTTTATCAAAAATATTCCTCAAACGACTATCATATATAGATATATAAACATATAAGTATGTTTTACTTTCAAAAGTCCGTTTTAATCACGTAAAACGACTAGTTTCCGCTTATTGGGCCTTAAGGCCCAATAGAGGTCCAAAATATTATTTTTAAGTTCTAAGATCCGATTTAGGTCCAATATCATATATAATATCAAATATAAGTCCGAGAAATAAACCACAACGCAAGCCAAGTCTCATGGACCAAGACCAAGCCATGGTTTGGCTTGTCTTATTGGGTCATGGCCCATTAGCCCTAAAATAAGCTATCTGTTGCTTATTTTCAAACTGTTAAGCTACGTTAGGCCTTACATATTATAATAAGCTATAACCAAAAGCCACAAAAATAAGCCAAACCACAATAAGGTCCACAATAAGCCACAACTTATTGGGCCGCAAGCCTTATAAGCTCAAAATGAGTCCATTAAGCTTTTAAATAAGCTAATAAGCTACCTAGTTCATTTAGACATCAAAATAAGTTATCAAATAAGCTCACAAAAATAAGATACCATAAGTAAATAACCAAAACCATGATTCCTTAAACCCTTATTCCAACCGAATATCATTAAGCTAAAATAATCCGAATAAGCTTATTATTTAAGCTAGACCAAAAATAAGCTATATAGTATCTAAAAATGATAAACCCTTGTTCCCCTTTTTCTTACGTTCAAACGAACCAAACACCCCTTTTTATATCCGAAAGTTTAAGCTTACGATTTATAGAAAACGCACCGTACAACTTTCATCTATGCATCATAAGAACTCTAAAAGTACAAGAATATTTGTGAAAAATATAACTTACAAAGAGGGTTTTGAAAGCGAGTTAAGACATGATCCGACAACCTAAACGTTGTTTAAATGATAACCCGAATACTAGAATCAACCCACTACTCCTAAATCTTCATGTTCTTGATCAAGTTGCAAAAATTTTAAGAGTTTGTGTGTGTGTTAGTTTTCGGCCGAGCAAACAAAGAAGAGAGAAAGAGTGTGTGTTTTATTTTTGTATGAAATGACAAGTGTGTAATAAGAATCAAGACAAAAGAACTATGTACCAAGGTTGGGACACAAGAGCTAATAACTAGCTACCATTGTCCCCTCTTAGTTTTGACCGGTCATGGGTATCCAAAGGGGCTCGGGATGCTTCGTTTTGTGTCGGATTCCCTCAAGACTCATTGATCACAACTTAAAAATGTTACCTAAAGTTTCCTAGTATTTTTAATGAACTCAAAAATACTTTTCCATGAATCTAGAATATTTATACGACATATTTCACATTTAAACTTCCCAAATTTCGATTTGAACATTAACGAACGTATCAGGACTCGTTATAAGATATCTCAAGTTATACACGGGACAACCTCCCGAAACATGATCACATAGATAAAATCCTCTAAAAAGGATTAAATTAAACACAATAAAGATAAGATAACCAAGATAACCATCAATCAACACCGTCAACACGGTAACTCATTCTAACGAAGTTAACAAAAGTCAAATAGTCAAAGGACCAAATTAGAACATATAGATCTCCGAAAGATGCAAGGGTTACATTCTACCCCCCCCTAAAAAGAATTTCACCCTCGAAATTCAACTAGTAATAGAGCTAAAAAGATGCAGGTACTTAAGTTTTATTTGATCTTCATGCTCCTACGTGAACTCAGGTCCTCGTTTCGAATTCCATCAAACTTTGACGATGGCACTTCTACTCCACTTAAGTTTCTTGAACTCTCTCTCTAAGATTTCCACATGTTCTTCTACAAAGTTCAACTTAGCATCAACTTAGATCTCATCCAAAGGTATATGTAGTGTTGGGTTAGCCAAACACTTCTTAAGATTTAACACGTGGAACGTGTCATGAACACCATTAAGCTCTTCAGGTACTCTAAGTCTATAGGCTACTAGACCGATCATTTCAGTGATCTCAAAAGGTCTAACGAATCTAGGTGCTAGTTTCCCCTTCTTCTCAAAGTGTACCACACCTTTCCAAGGCGACACTTTGAGCAAGACATGATCACCTACACTGAACTCTAAAGGTTTTCTCCTTTTATCGGCATAGCTTTTCTGACGATCACGTGCAGCTTTAAGCCTATCCTTGATCTGTGAAATCTTCTCACTAGTTTCTTGCACTAGCTCAGGCCTTATCAGTTGCCCTTCTCTAACTTCTGCCCATAAGATTAGTGAGTGACACTTCCTACCATACAAGGCTTTGAAAGGTGCACACCTCACACTAGAATGATAACTATTGTTATACAAAAACTCAACTAATGGAAGATGAACATCCCAACTTCCCCCGAAGTCAAGGACGCATGCTCTGAGCATGTCTTCCAAGGTCTGGATCGTACGCTCACTCTAACCGTCGGTCTGAGGGTGGTAACCCATACTTATGTCTAACCTAGTTCCTAATGCCACTTGCATTGTTTGCCAAAACCTTGATGTGAAACAACTATTACGATCTGATATGATTGATATTGGTACATCGTGCCTAGCAACGATCTCATTCAGATAGAGTCTAGCTGACCTATACATCTTATAGTCCTTACGCATAGGTAGAAAATGAGCAGACTTAGTCAATCGGTCTACAATGACCTAGATTGTGTCATGCCCACTACTAGTTCTTGGTAGCTTCGTAACAAAGTCTATTACTATTCTCTCTCATTTCCATTTAGGGATCTCAGGTTGCTGCAGTAAGCCAGATGGCCTCTGTTGTACAGCCTTTACCTTCAAACAAGTTAAACATTTGTTCACATACACATCTATATCCTTTTTCATTCCTGGCCACCAGTACATATCCCTAAGATCATAGTACATCTTGTCAACTCCTGGATGTACAGAGTACTTTGATTTATAGGCTTCATCCATTATCAGGGTTCTCACATCACCCTTCAAAGGAAACCATATTCGATCCAGGTAATACAATGCTCTATCACTTCTACATTCTATTAGTTCATCTAGCCCTCTCTGCATTTCTGCCAGCTCATTAGATGCCTCCTTTTGAGCTGCTAGTATCTTATCCTTGATACTCGACTGAAGGGTCATGTTCATAGCTCGAAATCTCTTAGGTTTTACTCTCTCTTTTCTACTTAGTGCATCAGCTACTACATTTGCCTTACCAGGATGGTAGCGAATTTTGTAGTCATAGTCGCTGAAAAGCTCTATCCAGCGACGCTGACGCATGTTCAACTCCTTTTGGTTAAAGATATGCTGAAGACTCTTATGGTCAGTTTAGATAACGTTCTTTGTCCCATACAAGTATTGTCTCTAGATCTTAAGAGCAAATACAATAGCACCCAACTCCAGATCGTGAGTGGTGTAATTCTTCTCATGAATTTTCAACTGCCTAGATGCATATGCTATCACCTTACCTCTCTGCATCAACACACAACCTAATCCTAGCCCTGATGCATCACAATATACCACAAAGTCCTCTGGTCCATCGGGGAGAGCTAAAACAGATGCATTACACAACTTATCCTTCAAAGTTTGAAATGCCTTTTCCTGCTCCTCACCCCAATCAAAGGTCTTGCTTTTCTGAGTCAAGATGGTAAGAAACTTATCTATCTTATAAAAGTTTTCAATGAATCGATGACAATATCCTGCCAAGCCTAAGAATGAACGAACTTGGGTCAGAGTTCTAGGGGTTTCCCAATTCTTAACAACTTTAATCTTACTAGGGTCTACATGAATCCCATCACCATTGATCACATGCCTAAGAAACTGTACTTCTTGCAACCAGAATTCACACTTATAAAACTTAGCATACAGTTTCTCCTTCTTAAGTAGCTTCAAAACTAACCCTAGATGCATTTCATGCTCCTCTCGGGTCTTAGAGTAAATCAAGATATCATCTATGAACAATATCATGAACTTGTCTAGATAAGGTCTACACACTCGGTTCATCAAGTCCATGAATATCACTGGTGCGTTCGTCAGACCAATGGGCATCACTGTGAACTCAAAATGCCCATATTGAGTTCTAAATGCAGTCTTTGGAATGTCGTCCTCATGCACTCTCAGCTAATGGTATCCGGACCTAAGATCTATCTTAGAGAAATAATGCAATCCTTGCAATTGATCGAATAGGTCGTCTAACCTAGGGAGTGGATAAGGATTCATGATGGTCAACTTGTTTAACTCTCTATAATCAATATACATTCTAAAGAATCCATCCTTCTTCTTAACAAATAATACTGGTGCTCCCCAACGCGATGAGCTTGGTCAAATGAAACCATTGTCCTGGATTTCTCTGAGTTGACCCGACAACTCCTCCATTTCAGAATGTGTCAATCGATAAGGAGATTTTGCGACCGGTATTACTCTAGGGATTAGATCGATATGAAACTTGATTTCTTGATTAGGTGGTAATCCTAATAAATCATCCAGAAATACCTCGGAAAAGTTTCTAACCACTACAATATCTTCCTGTTTCTGCTCTTTAGCTTTTGCACTCATGAGATGCCTCACCTTTTCTTCCAGTCTTTCTACTATAACCCTAAGCACTTTGCCGTCTAGTAGGGGTATTCAAACTACTTTCTCATGGCAAACGATCTCAACCTTGTGTTTAGATAACCAATACATGCCTATGATCATGTCAAAACTCCCATGTCCGAATGGTATCAAGTCGATATCAAAGACATGACCTTCCATCTCTAGTTTGCAACATCGAATGACTTTGTTTACCTCTACTAGTTGACCACAAGCTATTTCAATCTCATAACTTAAACCTAAGTTACTGGGCTCTATGCCTAACAAAGGTATGAAAGTAGTGGAAACAAAGCTATAATAGGCACTGGAATCGAATAGAGTCGTAGCATAGTGATAGTTTAAAGTGAACGTACTCGTCATGATGTTTGGGTCCTGGCGAGCTATAACACCCCGTGTTTTAGGTCATTGTACGACATTATTTAATTCAATATTTATTTTTAGTATTGTACGCGGTTGCTTTTAATTTCAAGTATTAAGTAAAATCGCGTAAGCTAAAAATGATCATTCAACGTAAACGGGCATCAAACGATTAAATGTTTACGTCAAGCAAGTGTTAAGTAATTATTTAGAGAATAATTATTAACATTGCACAAGTTATTTTTATCGGTTACGTAAAGCGTTTACGTTTCGCGATAAGTTACATTTAGGTATTCCCAGAACCACCAAAATTAATCTACGCTTCAACAAATAACCATTTTTATTTCCAATGATCAAAGTTTATAAAACTTTACCCACACTTATCAAGTGGGACGTCCCATACATAAAGGAAATAAGCAAGACATACAATTGATACAAGTATACATCTTTACATTTAACTACAACTTATTAATAACAAGTATACTTTCAATTCTTTCTTTTATACAAGATATCTAGCTAGTAAACACATCTCCTTAAATCCATGGGATGATGTCTTCATTAGGGAACATAAGAACACCAACATTAATCACCTAGTACATGAACATACAAGAGTTAGTGAAGACTAACTTGTGACTAGTGGTTTTGACCACTAGTCACCCTCTTTTTATGGATCTATGTCGCACCCCCCATTTTTATGGTCATGATATAACTCCTTTGGCTAGCACATTTTACATATAAGTCTTGCACTCTTGAGAGATAATAACACAAGTCATTTCCTTGATAAAAATTCACAACTATCTCTCTTTCTCTCTTCTTTAGCCACATCCAAAACACACCACCACAAACCATCCATACAATTTTATTCTACAACATTTACAAACACTTATACATCATATCTAAGATACCTCAAGGTGTTTTAAAGGCTTGGCTAAGCCTTTACAAGCATTGAAGCAAGAAAAGAAAGTTAGGGTTTCTAACTTTGCAAGCTTTGGTTTTATATCCAAACAAGGATTTGGATATTGTGGTTTATCATATTTCATCATTATAAGGTTATCTAAAACCCTTTATGAATTTACATTTATGATTTTATGAGTATATATGTTCTATGTAGCAAAATCACCATTAGGATACTTTTAATCATGGAAAATGAGCTTATACTTGTGATCATGGTTTTGTACATTTTTACACATGTTATGTAGTTGATAATATCATGATATGATGATAATATAAATATTGTATCATGTTGAGTTAAGTATAAAATGTATATGTACAAACTAGTAAAAGTTTACTTAAGGAAAGTTGTGATTTAAAAGCTATGTTAAGGACTTGTTAACTTGGACTCATGGACAAAAATATGGACTATGGACATTATTATATGTAAGACATAGTATATAAAGAGTATTGGAAGACTTGTGGTAATTTATTAAGTTAAAAAGTATATAAAATAAGTGTATATAATTAATTATAAACAAGTTGTAAAAAGGTTGTTTTGATTCGAATATAAAACAGTGGGTTTATCATTTTTATAAAATACTACATATCATGAGGATTCCAAAAAGGTAAGAAACTCGAAAATCCGAATTATAACGAAAGAGATACGACAATTACAAGATTTCAATAATTAATACTTTTATAAAAGTTACTGTTCACATCAGTGTTTATTATTTTTAAAACATCATAAATAAATAGAGATTTCAATTATAATATATATGACTTATGATAAAAAGGAGTGTGGAGGAAATATGGTATTTTATATAAGTTGAAAACTATGTAAAATGTTATATAAATAAATATATAAAACTAATACAAAAAGTGGCTGATTTGAGATGGAAATAAAAGTATATATTTTATATTTTTATAAATTACTACATGTCATAAGGATTCCAAAAAGGTAAGAAACTCAAAAATCCGCTTTATAACGAAAAAGATACGACGATTTCAAGTTTAAGCTAATTAATACTTTTATAAAACTATTTTTATAAAAGTTACTGTTCACATCAGTGTTTATCATTTTTAAAATGTCATAAATAAATAGAGATTTCAATTACGAAAACGTGCTCGAAAGAGTCACTAAAAACGGAGTTAAAACGAATAAGATACAACATTTACGAGATTTACGATAACTAAATTTATAAAAGTAAATTTATATCTGTTATGAACAGTAAAATATATTGTTCATCAGAGGACCCGAATTATGAAAATGTAATATTTTGATATATCATCTTAATACGAGAACATGGACGTAAGGAACTCGCGAAACGGATTAGAAACGAGAAAGATACGCATTATTTCACACATTTGCACTATTTCCTGACGTGAATAGTGTTGGTTCGTTTTTAATATAAATTTTTGGAGAATATTTTAGAATTATTTAAATAATATTTATACATGTTTTAAACTTATAAATGTTATTTTACAAAGGCGATTTCATTATTTATACGATTACACGAATACAAGTACATGATTAATATTTATCAAATGGGATTTAAATATTATTTCACAAACACAATTAGATGGTGATGTAGCTATATAGAATTATATATGGTGTTAGTTATTCATAGTACTTAGTACTTATACGACCTATAATTATTTAGGTTGCATTCGAGCGTATTTGTGACGCATTCTCAGTTTGAGATTACATTATCGGATTAACTCACTTGAGGTGAGTTTATAGCCCCATGTTTTACTGATTTTACTTATGTTTTTTGGGGTGAGAACATGCTTGTTACAAATTTATGATTGGTTTGAATTCATTACATGTGCATTTGAAATTCGTTTTACAAATTGGATACATTGCTTGTTTCACTATATTTTTGAAAGCAAGGACCTTTCTTAACTGTTACCCCGAATGATTATGGATTAGCTTCAGTGAATAGAACTGTTAATTACCTAGAGGGTAAGCGCGAGTGTTATAAAATAGATCTATTGGGGATTGAAAACCCCCGTTCTGGTGATTAGCTCTCACTAGTTCGAGATCGAACTAACGAACGTTATACCATGTCCGATTACGACTGGATTTGTGTCTACAGGGCCAACAACTATATACTAATGAATTTTTACCATGCCAAGTGGCATAATTATAAGTCTTCGTCGCAGTTCCATAAACGTAGAGTAATCGTAATCATTGTTTTATACACATATTGATATTGTATACCATGCAATACTTACTGTTTTGGATATTGTATACCATGCAATACTTACCGTTTTGGATATTATATACCATGCAATACTTACTGTTTTGGATATTGTATACCATGCAATACTTACCGTTTTGGATATTGTATACCATGCAATACTTACTGTTTTATATATTGTATACCATGCAATACTTACCGTTTTGGATATTGTATACCATGCAATACTTACTGTTTTGAATATTGTATACCATGCAATACATATCTTAAAACAATTGCGGTCCAACATTTATACATACGTTTTGGAGACTATTATAAGGATTTAAATAGTCATGCATACTTTACAAATCTCAGTATTCAACATTTTAACAAACGCATTTTGAATGGTTTGTGTCTATACACATTTTAAGAAAACCTATATATGTAAGTTTATGCGTTGCAAGTCTTGTATGGCCGAAACTTGTAACAAAGTAAATATATATATATATAGTTTTGGGATTCACATTGATATTTTCAAAAACCTATGAACTCACCAACTTTAATGTTGACACTTTTAAGCATGTTTTTTTCAGGTGAATTAGATGCTTCGCTTATTTGATGTGCATTGGAGTTCAAACTTTTCAAGAATACTTTTCAAATGACACTTAGAGGTCGTTCTCTCATGACTGGTGCAATGGTACACATGAAGTAACGCTCCCGGATCCTTATTCCGCTGTGACCCATTTTGGGGGTGTTACAGATTGGTAATCAAAGCCAAGGTTATAGAGAACTAGGTTGCATATTTGACCTAAACTATAACCATTTTTACAAACATTACATACATCAAACATTTTTAAAGTACACAGATTTTCTATGGAATAGACGAACACTAAAACCTTGTCGAGGTATGCTGGGTTACACCATAGCCTCAGGACCATACATGATATACATGCAATATGATAACTATGTGACGGTATGGTGGGTTACACCATAGCCTCAGGGCATACATGATATACATACAATATGATACCTATGTGAAGGTATGGTGGGTTGCACCATAACCTCAGGGCATACATGATATACATACAATATGATAACTATGTGATGTTAGATGAACGTAAAAGGGTTCGAGTATTGTCCATCGTCGAGTAAATTTATTAACTAGGTCGAGATGTGTAACAATTCATGATTGAATCTCAAGACAGTTCTTGTTTGATGAGTTGTGAAATTGAGCCATGACAGGTTGTTATATAAATCGAGGTGTTTGATAAATTCCCTCAAGGATGGTTAGGACTCGTGAGGCAGGCATTATGTGAAACAATTATGCGTAATTATAGTGATAAAATCACTATAAGAATACTTATCTGATATGTGCAGACACACTACTTCTTTACATAATTACGTAATATATATACGAGTTCACATTATACTAAGTATATACTACAAGTCTTATATATTATGTTTATATAAGTTACCTTATCATTAAACTTCGAGTTAAAGCACCTGCCCTATATTATCGAAGCATGACTTTAAATCTCGCAACATTTCATTTTCAGAGCACGACTAAGATAACTAAACTAATCTTATTACTCTTCTGATTTTAAAGATAATGCCTCCAAGGAAAGCACCCCGAACCAGAACCACCCCAGCCACAGAAACAACCACCACTACATCTGTCACCAATGCCAAGCTTAAGGCATTAATCGAACAAGGCGTTGCTTATGCCTTAGCAGCATGCGATGCTGACAGGAACATGAATGGCGGGGACAACCATAATTCAGGAATGGGTGTCAGAAGAACTGAACGCGTTGCTCGAGAATGAACTTACCAATACTTTATGAAGTACCAACCTCTATTTTTCAAAGGCACAGAAGGAGTGGTCGAATTGACCCAATGGTTTGAGAGGATGGAAACCGTGTTTCGCATAAGTAACTGCACAATGGAAAATCAGGTGAAGTTTGCAACTTGTACTCTTCTAAGGATTTCTCTAACATGGTGGAACTCACATGTTAGGATAGTTAGTCATGACATTGCGTATGCAATGACTTTGACTTAATTGAAAAAGAAGATGACAGACAAGTACTGCCCGAGGGGCGAGATGAAGAAGCTCAAGGCCGAGTTGTGGAATCTGAAAGTAAAGGGTACTCATGTGCTAGACTACAATAAACGTTTCCAGGAACTGGCATTGTTGTGTGTCAGGATGTTCACTGAAGAATCTGATAAGATTGAGAGATATGTCTGTGGTTTGCCCGACATGATTCACGGAAGCATTGTGGCATCAAAACTGAAAATAATGCAGGATGCTATTGAAATGGCAACTGAACTAATGGATAAAAAGATCAGCACCTTTGCTGAATGACTAGCTGAGAACAAGAGGAAACTTGACAACAACAACCAAGCTTAACAACAATTTCCCAAGAGGCAGAATGTGGCTCAAGCTTACATTGTTGGGACTGGTGAAAAGAAGGAGTATGCTGGAACTCTACCTCTGTGCAACATGTGTAAGCTTCACCACAATGGGTCATGTACTGTAAAGTGCAGGAATTGCAAGAAGGTTGGCCACATGACCCAGGATTGTAGGAATCCTACTGCCGCTAAGAATCAAAGAACCCTCACTTGCTATGAATGTGGGAATCAATGGCACTACAGGAGTGATTGCCTAGAGTTAAAGAACCAAAACCATGGAAACCAAGCTGGAGGTACTGGAACACATGGAATGGTGCATGCCATAGTAGTAGGAGAAACCGATCAAGGCCTTGACGACATGGAAGAGGATATCCATACTTAGACTTAATCTCTTTAAGAATTCTCGTTGTACTTTCATTTAAATTTCTGTTGTAACGAATGATTTCAAATTATATATCAATTAATACATCACAAAAACTACGTCAACTTTATTTTAGCTGTCTATTATGCAAACCAAATTATAACACTGTTTTGACGAAAGGGAGCATTGCATCGTTAGTCCTCAAATATACATGGCTTGATCAACTATGTATAATTCAGGAAGGACCATGCCATGCTGAGAGTAGTCCCCTAAAAACTTATTGTCAAGAAACAATTTTCTATCTCATATCAATTCTTGCGTACGTATTCATAAAACATACTTAGTACGAGGAACCAAATCAATAATCAAAATGACCAAGTAAACTTTTATGCCACCTTACTATAATCATAATAACCGAGTAAACTCTTACACCACCTTACAATAAATTCGACGTCATCTGATACCAAAAACTAAACCAAGAAGCCGAGACACATCACTAGTCACCCTAGGACAATGCGCTATCAAATTTGCTCGCCGAAAGAGTTACGCCAATGTGAGGCATAAGCCTTTAGAATTCCAAGATTAGCGACCGAGTTATGCTTGAGGTTTCGCCTTGGAAAGGAGTAGTACGCTTTGGCAAACAGGGGAAGCTAAACCCCAAAGATGTTGGACCTTTCAAGGTATTAGCTAGGGTGGGAGCCATTGCTTACAAGTTGAGCTGCCTCGAGAGTTGGGCAGGGTTTACAATACGTTTCATGAAGTGCTATTCTGATGACCTATTAGTCGTTCCGATAGATGGACTTTATATTGGTGCCAAGCTCCAGTTTGTGGAGGAACTTGTAGAAATCATGGATAGAGAAGTCAAGCGGTTGAAGCAAAGCCGTATTCCAATTTTCAAGGTTCGATGGAACTCAAGGAGAGGTCCTGAGTTCACATGGGAACGCGAAGACCAATTCCAGAAGAAGTATCTGCATCTTTTCACCAAACGCGCGTCTTCTCCCAATGCCACGTCGTAAAGCTTTGAGGACAAAGCTCATTTAACAGGGGAAGACTATAACACTCTGTGTTTTAGCTCATTATACAACATTATTTAATTCACTATTTATTTTTAGTATTGTACGCAGTTGCTTTTAATTTCAAGTATTAAGTAAAATCGTGTAAGCTAAAAATGATCATTCAATGTAAACGGGCATCAAACGATTAAATTTTTACGTCAAGCAAGTGTTAAGTAAATATTTAGAGAATAATTATTAACATTGGACAAGTTATTTTTATCGGTTACGTAAAACGTTTATGTTTCGCGATAAGTTACATTTAGGTATTTCCGGAACCACCAAAATTAATCTACGCTTCAACAAATAACCATTTTTATTTCCAATGATCAAAGTTTATAAAACTTTACCCACACTTATCAAGTGGGACGTCCCATACATAAAGGAAATAAGCAAGACATACAATTGATACAAGTATACATCTTTACATTTAACTACAACTTATTAATAACAAGTATACTTTCAATTCTTTTTTTATACAAGATATCTAGCTAGTAAACACATCTCGTTAAATCCATGGGATGATGTCTTTAATAGGGAACATAAGAACGCCAACATTAATCACCTAGTACATGAACATACAAGAGTTAGTGAAGACTAACTTGTGACTAGTGGTTCTGACCACTAGTCACCCTCTTTTTATGGATCTATGTCGCACCCCCCATTTTTTATGGTCATGATATAACTCCTTTGGCTAGCACATTTTACATA
>BQNB010010756.1:0-20855 GCA_026074375.1 Tanacetum coccineum | reverse complement strand
ACTTGATTAACATGCTTCCTTCCTCTGTTTTGAGTGGCAACTCTCATTTTTCTTAGTATATGGTAGGGAACCTAAGCTTTCTCATTTAAGGAGTTTTGGGTGTTTGTGTTATGTTGCTATTGTAAAAGGATCTGATAAGTTTTCTAGTAGGTCTGAAAAATGCATTTTAATTGGGTATGCTAGTGGAAAGAAAGCTTATAAATTGTTTAGTCTTGAAAGTAGAAATGTTTTATACTCTAGAGATGTCAAATTTTATGAAATAATTTTTCCTTATAAAATGGGTAATTCTAAGTCTGCTATTGAGCTAGAGTCTGAAGTGATAAATTTGAACTTTTTGATTTTGTTGAGTCTGAAACACCATCTAAAACTCCTGTCCCAAGACCCAATGATGACGATGAAGGACATATGGTAGTAGAGAAGGTAGTATGCATCAACCAATTGTTGAAAGTGACTTAGATCATTTTGGAAGTGATTTTTATTTGCAGCAAACAGGTTTTTAAAATAAAACATAAATCAACTAGTGAAGTTGACAGATTTAAAGCAAGATTAGTTGCTAAAGGGTTTAATCAGATGGAAGGTATTAACTATGAAGAAGAGGTACCCAGTCCTTGTTTTTCCAAAACAAATACTAAAACTCAAACAGGGAAAGTAGTCTAAGAAGGTCAAATAGATAATCTAAATTGCCTCTAAATTTGAATGATCTTTGTGTTTAGATAATAATGACGGTATGGTTATGAACAGAATTTTAATCCGTGTTGGCTTTAAATGCGAAAATTGGTTGTTTTGTTTCTAAACTGAATAATTCTTTTGAACCTTCTTCTTTTGAAGAAGCTTAAAAAGATATTAACTGGGTGAATGCTATGAATGATGAAATGCATGAATTATATGAAAATGATACTTAGGATATAACTGATCTTCTAGTTGGTAGATTTTTTTTGAAGCAAACAGGTTTTTAACAATAAAATATAAATCAACTAGTAATGAAACAGATTTAAAGCAAGATTATTTGCCTAAAGGGTTTAATCAGAGGAAGGTAATTAACCACTATGAAGAAACATTTAGTCTTGTTGTTAAAATGGGAACTGTGAGGTGTTTGATTAGTCTTTCTATTCAAAAAGGTTAGAAATTATATCAAATGGATGTTAACAATGCTCTTTTATATGGAAACTTAAATGAAGAGGTTTATATGTTACCTCCTCCTGGTTTTTTTAAAGAAGGAGATAACAAAGTGTGTAAACTTAAAAATTCCTTGTATGGCTTGAAGCAAGTTCCCAGGCAATGAAATTACAATTGGTTGGTGATATGACTCTTGTTTAAGCATTTTGAAACAGTCTAAAAATATCACTCTTTATATATTAAAACTAAATGAGATGTATCTTTATATCTTTTAGTTTATGTTGATGGTTTAATCTCAACTGGTAACTCTGAGATTGAAATTGAAGAGTTTAAAAAGTTTTTAAGTAACAAATTTAAAATCAAGGATCTAGGAGAATTGAAATGTTTCCTAGGAATTGAAGTTTTGAAAACTAAAACTTGATTATGTTTAAACCATAGGAATATTGTTTAGAGCTGTTACATGAGTTTGGTTTACCAGATTGTAGACCAGTTGTACACCCTTGCCAAAAAATGTCATTTTAGCTCACAAGGAATGTGATGATGATAAGTATTTGAAAAATATTACTAGTTTTCAAAAATTGATGAGTATGTTAAATATCTTACTATGACTATGGCCATGATAGTTCATATGGTTGTTCACAAGTATTAAGCCACAAATCATCATATATTTGCAATCTCAATTTAATATTGGCTTAAGAGTGCTTAAGTATTTGAAACTTGCACAGGAAGTGGTATTGAGTTTTCTAAAAGTGATGATACTTTTAAAGTCATTGCTTTTTCTGATCTAGATTGGGCAAAGTGCCATATGACCAAAAGGTCAGTATCTGGGTATTTTGTTTTTGTTAATGGGTGTTTGGCTTCCTGGAAGAGCAAGAAGTAGGCTACATTGTCTAAGTCTTCAGTTGAGGCTGAATACAGTGCAATGGCCTCTGCTACTTGTGAGGTTATGTGGATATTGAAAGTTTTAAAGGATTTGAATTTGGATAATCTTGTTACTGTCACATTATTTTGTGATAACAAGTCAACTATCCATATTGCTGTTAATCCAATAATGCATGAAAAAACCAAGCATTTTGATATTGATGTACATCTTGTGAGAGAGATAGTTGCTTCAAGTTCGATCAAAGCTGAAAAGGTTGACTATAAAGGTCTTATTGCTGATATATTAACTAAGGCTCTTGGGTCTGCACAACATACTGTGTTGACAAAAAGGTTAGGCATGGTAAACATGTTTGTTTCATAAGCTTGGGGAAGGTGTTAAAACTATAACATCTAATAGAATGTGTGGTATAAAATTGGGTAAAAGCCATATATTATCAACATACTTTCCATATTTTTCCGATTTGAATTATTTACCTTTTTATTAACACGAAAACCCACGTACTTTCAAATTTTAAACTGACTTGAAACACATTATATATTTAATATCCACGTGTATTTTTATTTGATTTTTTGTGTGTTATTTATAACTTTTTTAATGGATATATTAATATATAATGTGTTTTCAAGTCGGTAAAAAATTGAAAGTACGTGGTTTTTCTGTGTTAATAAATAAGTAAATGGTTCAAGTCGGTATAAAATTTGAAAGTACGTGAGTTTCCGTGTTAATAAAAATGTAAATGGTTCAAGTCCGGAAAATATAAAAAGTACGTTGATAATATATGGTTTTTACCCTAAAAAATTAATGCATAATGATATATTTGTTCCTTATGAATATCATGGACATATTGTTTCAATCCTTACTGTACATATAGCAAACTTATGAAACATTTAGGGCTTATTTGAAAATATATATAGTTATATTTCAGCTAACATAACTTTTGTCTAGCTGTGTTGTTTTTTTGTTTCTTCAGTGTTTTTTATGGAAATATCAGCTGTATATATACTCTCTATCCGATCTAGGATTTCATTATCACTTCTCAAAGCTTATATCACTCAAAAGGCTCTCTCCAGTTTTCATATGCGATTCATCATTGTTGTTGGTTTATTCAGTTTAAGATCATCTTGATCTTTAGTTTGTTAGCTTTAGTTTTTCTGGTTTGTAGTTGGATGAGTTATTGAAAATCAGACTAGGCATCCGTGTTGGGACAGTTCTATAGTATTATTGTGTATGATTTTGTCAGCACTATTTAGGACTAAACACTTGTATTTGTTCATTAATAAAGAATCTCTATAGGGGATGTTGGCTGGTGATTTAGAAACCTTTTGTGTTTTGGTACCATTTTTACAAAAAACTATAAAAAATCATATTTTCTTAACAATACAGTAACGTAGTGTTTGGTATGATGTATTGAAAGTTGGAATGAAAACGATATTACGATTGAATGAAAATATCTTGTTTGTTTTCAATTATACAATATAATAATTCATTACAAGGAATGACTCATTACATCAAAAACTACTATTTTCATTCCATATGGGTCCCTCCTTTTTTTATTACGTCTTCTAAATGTAATCAAAATTACATAAAAGTCCACTATTAACTCACCACATTAAATAAACTTGTTATTAACAATGGACATCCTAGTCTTTTTCTTATCGATTGCATTTCGTCACATCATAGCAACCAAACACTATTTATAAGGGTAATAAATTATTACATTACATCATTTATTTCATTACGTTGTTTATTTCAATTATTTAACATTTTATTTCGTCAGACCAAATGAACCCTATGTTTTTTTTTTGAACGGCAAATGGAATTTTATTAAAAAAGGCTAGAAAGAAACTAGCAGACGATATACACGCAAAAACGATCCAACAAACAAAAACAAAAAGAACAGAAAAAAAACACTAAAAACGAACTCGCAAAACAGCCAAAAGGCTTTAGAATAAGAAAGATCTCACCATGGCCCAACGGAATTACTCCCATGAACCGAAAACCGAACACACCGAGAGCATCATACCAAAAAGCGATCTAACCGACATACTTTGCTTGTCTCGATAAGGCATTCTTAAGAAGAATGCTTCTTTAAAACGTTGCCAAAATAACACCAAATCTGAAGATCGCTAGGAAAAATAATCTTTCCAACGAACGTAGTTGCGCGAGAGAGAACAACCCGTGTATATTTCCATTGGGGTCTCTATAGCTCCATCGTTTATCAGAATCTATCTCGTCACTAGTTAGAGGACCAATATAATCAATCCACGAAGAACCAGACTCAGCAGCAATATTAAATCAGTTAACCCAGCCGGGGGATGTAGAAGATGCGCATGATTGGTCTTTTTCAGAGAAAATAACTGCGTAACATACCTCATTATCATTAGTGGTAACATTACCTAACAATCACCCTGAAGAATGAACTCCAAGAATCTCACCATCCCCCGGTCCCCCCCCCCCCCCCCACCCCGCATCATCTTCCGAAATTCTTTTCCATGCAATCCTTAATACACCCTCATTATACAAGACCGAATCATACGAATCTCCGCCTTCTTCAAAGGAGATCCACAAAGATCACTTCCACCCCCACGAACATCCCTCCCTCTCGCAAAACCCGACTAGAAGGCGACAACACCTAATCATTGTTGAACATTCTTAAGAGGAATCTGAAATCACAACTAATCGACATCCCAAATGCTCCTCATTTTTCAAACTTATTCATCCAAACTAGGACCCTTGTGCACTTCCTTTCCAGAGGATTTAACTCGGATTGACCTCTATCGATCAATAATAGGCGCCCAATATGCAACTCAGTAGCGATAATAAGATAAAGACAGAATTACGATATGAAACTATATAAAGGACTCTATCACACGATGAAAGAACTCTGTAAGGACCAACAAACTTCCCATAGAGACATTTGGTTCCATCACCTTACCATATCCGTAAACACGCATGCTTGTTCCCACCGACCACACCCCAAAAAGACATTCTTATAAACCTCTGGAGCCCATGACTGCCAATGGCAGACCCACCGTCATATCCCCCACACATCTTTCATCCTGGAATAAAATCGTAGATAAACATCTTTGAACTCTAAAAATATCTCTTTATAACGCCTTATGAAGATCATGACGCTTTCCACTTGATCCATAAAGTCGAATTACCCAACCAAACCAACTGTCCCCCAACATATCTAAGACCAACCATCATCGAATCCCTCAGAAGAACTATGTTTTAAAGCTCTTAAATGGACACTTAAATTTTTAAACTTTAGCAAGAATACTACGTCCATACCATCCAAATCAATACAATCGTCTACCCGAGATAGACATCCCGCTTCAATACCGCAACCTTATATACCTTGTTACAATCCGACACCTCCCACAGATTTCTGCTCCAGCAATACTTTACCGATTTGCCCGATCATGTCCACTGATTTGTTGCCCATGACCGCTTTAGCATACGATTTAAAAGTTTGAAAAACATTTTCCGTTGATACTAACAGATTAGAGAGTTCGAACCTACACTGGGTCCTTGCTCCCCCAGAACGTTCCATAGTTCTATTATAATTCACATACTTCGCCACATCGGCAAATAAAATGAAAAACCACCCATCCATAGCCCAGTATCTTAGATTGGAAACTACAGCATTGATATCATTAACGATATATAAAACGTACAAAACCAAAATCGATGACCCGATTTGGATCTCTTTGCAGCTATGTAAACATCGATCACCACACCCCATTTGTTACAAATATCCCAAAGATCTTGGACCGACGCATTCCATGGGATATTAGAAACAAAGATTGATGAAAACGACTTATGTTCCTCACGAAAATTAGGATGAGATTTGTTGGGAATACCTTTGTATACTTTGCTACTACGATAATAAACATCAACTAAACTAAATAACATTTATTTAAACACACTTAACAATTAAGGCATGCAAGCTTTAAATATGATCCTAATTATCTAATAATTAAAACATGCATTTATTCATATAAGGCTCCTTCGTCCTAAAAACTCCTGCCACATACATCGAATCAATCGACTGCGTAAGCCTTATATAAATAAATACCACATAGCACATAAAACTTTTAACTATTTTAGGCCCCATTAATTCAATAATAAGGGTCTTCCCGAATTCATGAATCAAGGATATTACCAATTAAGAAAATATTTAAAATTATGTGTATCTTAATCATATTTAAAACAAATCTTTTTAACAATTAACAAGATTATAATATCTAATATCAATCCATGATAAATTTGCATGATTTTATCATGGATCTTGATTAACAATTAACAAAAACTTAAAACCATTAACAATTAATACATCAAGTTTTATATAAAATTGCATACAACCTAGATTTTGTCTAATTAATTTTATTAACCTTCAAGATCAAATCTTTTTAACAAAAAACGCCCAACGGGGCATTAAAATTAATTATAAAACCCTAATTTGTCCAATTTTATTCCTTGTAATTAAAGATTCTACACGATGGCTCGTGATGCCACTGTTGGGTTTTATGACCTAATTAACATTTAATTAACACGAGTACGCAGCGGAATAAAAGAATCACATGTAGAATACATTAATTAACAAGAATAGAAGAAGTTACCTTTTAGCACGAAACGATACACCGTTTAAAGGTAACCGTAAACACCGTCTTCTATATACGCGTGTGTATAATACCACGCGAAACCACCAAGAATCAAAGTATGATTCCTCTAAGCTTCCACACACAATACGTTCTTAGCAAACAATGAAGTATGCTAGTACTAGTAGTGTATTAGCAAACGATCTCCAAATCTTGACAATTCAAGTAAACCGAATGACCCTTTGTTCTTAAGGTCGAACCAACAAGCCAACGAAAATCCTTTGGGGTTTAATTAGCAATCGAACAAGGAAGGAGAAGAAAACCAAAAACCCTTGGTTTTTTGGTTCAGTCGAGCAGGAAAATCACAAGGACGATTTTGTGTTTTGGTTTTTTCAAGTCGTATATTGAATGAAGGCCCAAAACATGTATATATAATCCCAAGACTTTCCTAATCCCATTAGGATTATAATTCCAGCCGACTAAGAAGAAGGGAAGTCAAACCGCACCCTTTCAATCTTCGGTTTTGTATATTTAGTCCCTTAACTCTTTTAATGACTAATATTTAATATTTGTTAACATTTAACGATCGTTCGTTAATCACTTAATATATTACTTTAATATATTTTCTCGTCGTTCTACATATAAACGTGTGCGATAAACCGTGTGCGTCCCCCTTAGGTTCGCAAATATTTCCGAACAATAATAATTCATATAGTCATAAGTCCAACTTGTTTTGCACTCCTTTCCTGCTACTAAGTTCTATTTACATCTTCCACACACGCCCGAAAACTAGTAACCGGCACTAAAGAGGAAGCTTCACAAGTCAAAATGAGTTTATACTTGAGCTCTTTTCCAAAGGGTACCGTCCCAGCTTCAACTCCAAGCAAAAAGGGTCACGCTTCTATCATGAAAGAAAAGCTCATAACCCGCCATCTCATTGCCGTGGACCGGATCCTCCGCTCGGTCCCTAGCCCAGGAGCTGGCCATTAACCATTTTCCTGGTTTTATCTTTCATCTAATTTATTTGATTACTTAATTTGTTCATTGAAATAGAAATGTATCATCTATTAATACATTCTTGTACTAACTTTTTAGGTACTATATATACAAAATCAAAAGTTAAGTTATTGCTTTTGGTTTAGAGATAGCTATTTTTCTCAAGTCTTTTGCTTCAAGTTGATAATGTAATCACTTATTTGTTACTCAAGTTAACATAATAATTATCTCATGTAATTCTACGTATCTTTTAATCTTTTCGTTCTTTTTTTTCTTCTAAGATATGTATTTATGTTACATCATCATATCACGTTCAAAAAACGCAATAAAAAGTAATAACATTTGCATTTGGGAAAAAAGATCAACGTTAATTAAGTAACGAAATTAAAAGAAAAAGAATGCAAATGTATATTCCTGATAATATAAAATTAAGTACATCAGCAGGTTTTTTGTTACCGACAGTGTTTTAAATTTTAATATCTTGTTAATCCTTTGAAATATTACTAGACGAATACCCGTGCATAGCACTGGACTTTCCTAGCGGCAGATACGATATTCGGTATTGTGGGAAGTGTTTCGTGTAACGTTCAAAATAGAACGTTGAAAATATCAAAATGTAATTGCAAACGGTTGTAACATGTGATCATTCAAATATAGCAACGGAATTTTCTAGCGGCAAACATTTATAGTTGTTTATTCAGATTTCATAGATCTTGTTAAACAAGATGTTTTAACATGATAGAATAACATGAATGATAAACCCGTTGGAATGTCTTCCTCTTCGTCATCTTCATCGTTGCTTGAGATGACGATAACGTCATCCCGGTTCCATCCAATCAAATTAGGGTTAAAGAACGGGCTTGGATGTCGAGCATGATTAGGAGGTGGAGGTACATGTATGGAGAACACGATGACATTAAAAACAAGGCAAGCAAAACATGCTTTATAGGACAATCGGCATTAAAAAGACGCAAGCAGGAAAAACATGATTACTAACCTCAAAGAGCATTATCCACATTTGTTTTGTTTTTGATATCCTTTATTTCGTTCTTTCTTTTGGGTATAGACGACAATGGGTGATTAGAATTATGAAGTGGGTTCTAACTCATGGTGTTTATATAGGTTATCTTCTAGTAAGTTAAATGAAAAAATGAATTGTCAAACATTCCTATATTACAACAAGTTTCCCAAACGTAGTATAAGAATGTAGTAGTAATACTTATATCTATTACCTTTAAAAAATACCCAGGCGTAGTGAATATGAGACTTGTGTTATTCAACATTCTAATAACAATAAACATTATCTTCCTTAAAAATAGAGTAAGTTTTTCCAAAATACTTTAATACTGTTTCAACAAATATTGATGTGATACATGATATTCTTAAAATAAAAGTATAGTATTAGTTGACGAGTAGAATGAGGTAAGGATTTACTGTATAGTTTTTCAATGCCAATCATTTTTGTCAATCAATGAGTATCAAAATCTGTTAGTTTTCATATCAATCAATGAGTCAACCCTTGTGGGATTTAGTTTTCCATATTAGATATTAAACATTTTCCATCTTGATGGTATAATAAAGGTCGGCGACTTTCTAGATAATAAAATGAATTCCTACTTTTTAACATTTCAGAATTCAATGAATGGGTCTTGACACATATCGAGCGGAATTATACGTAAATAAATTAATATACACAATATCCATCATAAACTTTAAAATACATTTACACAGAAAAAAACTTATAACAAAGTTTATGCAATAAACTTATAATCAAAATTTACTAATATTTTTATAACAAATACGTTTCTTTTAAAAACTTTAAATCATTTGTAACAATTTTTAAATTACTCTTTGCCGGCGGTCCCATAAAATATATGGGGGCCGCCTCTAATACATAAGAGGGCCGCCATAAAGATAAAATGTGACTCGCCTCCGAAAGAGTTTTTCGGACTAGATTATTTGTATCAAATCACCAATCAAGTTTGACGCAATATGAGAAGTGTCGATAATGGATTTACAATAACTAGCACATACTTTACCAATATATCCACACTCACAATGTTTACTACAAAGAGCTACACAACCATGACTAACACAACATACACAACAATTCACACAATCATAAGCACAATGCAAATGTAAAAGTAAAGCGATATATGTAAAGACATAAGTAAAAGAGAAAGGTAAAAGAAAATACAAACCGTAACACGGTGGATTTATAGTGGTTCGTTCACGAAGCACCTCTTCGCCCTACTCCCACTCCCCGAGAATCCAACTCGAGAGTTACTTCACTAATCAACAAGCTCTCTGTTCGGACTGAGAAAACCTTACAACAAAGCTTACACTATTTTCTGACACTAGCCTAGATGTCGAGTTCTTCACGGGTAAGAACCAAACCTGTATGATGTAATTGCCCAACATAACAAACCTTGTGTTTTATGGCCTAAACACATAAACCGCGTCGCTTACATTATTTTCCGACACTAAGCTAAATGTCGAGTTCTAATCTTAGCTAGAACCAATCTACCACTTCACCAATGTATTTTAAGGCCTAAAATACTAACCAACCCATAATCAACCATTCTGAATATACACACCATTCGGATCTACACATTACTAAAGATTAGAAGACATGGACTTGATCTATATGTAACAAATGTTACAAATGAACTAACTAGACTACATAACTTCGGATCTTAAAGATGACTGAAGTTCTTCTCTTGCACTTGAGGAAAGGAGGAAAGGATAGAAGATTTTATCACATATAAACAAGACTAACCAAGTTGAATGATCAAAGATTTAGAGAGATTTAGTGAGATCTAGAGAGATAAAGAACTGAAAGAAAATCATGCAAAAGGGTTATGAAATCAGTTGGAGATTACCCACTATTTATAGGAGCTGAAAGCTGACAGTCTGACAATGACGGTCCCGGCGGTCCCTTATATATAAGGGGGCCGCCGCCTAGACTCCGCTCCCTTTTTGTCTTTTTGTGGGGAATGTTGTATATGGTATAGAAGCTTATATTTTAGGGGGAAAAAACAGATTTTCAATTTTATATTTAAATAAAATATTTCTTTTATTAAAAAGTATTTTGTGTGTATTTATTTTTGTGAAAAATAATTTTGTAGAAAGTAAGGTTAAGAAAAAAATATTTTTCTTTGATCATCCTACAAGTTTAATTTGTTTGTTACATACCTTATGTGATTTTAACATGGGTGCAAGCCCCCCACAAAATATCGGTGTGATGCAGACTTGAGACATCGAGTGTTGTTGATGCAATGTATGCATTGATTATTTGTGATACATTAAAATTTGCGTACTTTTCGTTATGTATTACCAGATTACATGTTATTGTCATCACCAAAACATAAAGAGATCGTATAGATTAAATATCATAATATTTGCACAAACAATCTCCCCCTTTTTTGATGATGACAAACTATGTAAACTATAACACATAGTAAAGTTTAAAAGTTACTCGTTTACACTCCTTTCTCCCCTTTTGTCGAAGCAAAAAGGTATTAGTGGTGGATTAGAGGTTGTGAGTAGTATAATCTTGTTTGGAGGTTTGAGAAGAAGACATGATAAGAGGGTACGTGCTCCGGGTATATACGTGGGAGGAATGAGAAGAGGGTAGGTGCTCCGAGTATATAGGTTTGAGGTATTAGAGAACGATGTAAGAAAAATGTGAAGGTGATTGTGTGTTCCCTTGTATCGTTTAGAAAGAGTCATGAAGAGGTGAGAAGTAGGCAGACAAGCGAGGGTAGGAAATTCGAGTGTAGAAGGTGGGAAGGAATGTAGGGAAAAGGTATGGGGGTGGGGTGGGGTGGATCCAAGAAAATTTGTTATGGCAGGAATGGAGAGACACTCTCTCTCTGAGAAGATAAGGTTGGAGTGGTTTTGTGTTTCTTGTAGTAATATGAGGACGAGGGTTATGGAGAGATAAGAATAAGGCTTGAGAGAAGAGAGCTAGGTATTTTCAAGTATATAAGGTGAAGTATGAGAAAGACCTTAAGGTGGGTTGTGGGGTGATTTTAAAATGGAAAAGTATAAGTATTTGGCTCGGGAATGAGCCCTACAGGAGTGTAATTAGGTGGACGAGAACCCAATCCTACTTCCTATAAAGTGACGAGTGCCACATCCCAGTGGCGTCTTTTATCAACACGGGTTAAACCAAATCCATGGATATTAGTAACCACATATCTCCTAGCCTCCCCTTTTCTCAATATGTCTCCATGATAATCAAGTCCTTGTATATTGACGTTTAACGGATCCATGGATCAAAAAAATTAGCCATTGTGAGTGCTCAAGGAAGGATTCGGTTGGCGCGATTTAAATGAGTAGTACGCGTTGTAAGTGCTCCCCCTCGGATGTATGCGTCCCCGATTTTGGGGAACCAAAGAGATCAAGATATTATTGTGCTAATAAAAGAAAGTTTTAGTAGACAAGTGCACATATACATATAGCAAAACGATTAGCGGGAACTAGAGCATTCACTTCTAGGTTTTGATATTATTCTGAAGTTATGACACTTTAAAAGAAGAAGCAGAAACTAGATACATGTAGTCGATTATTTTTAGAAAACAACCTAAATGAAGAAGGGGATAGAAAAGAATCGAGACGTATGTTTACGGAGAAAGAATTAGACCGACTTTTAATAAACGAGAATGTGATTCGTTTATTGGATTACATAAAAATTATTAGAGAACGACCTTTTTAAAAATAGACAATGACATCTTAAGATCATGGCAAGAAGTAAGTCAATATATAATATAGGGGTACTATATTATATATATATATAAAGCATATATATATATATATATATATATAATATATATTAAAAGAATAAAAAAAAAATAAGAACGGCGGATGGGGAGACGATGTGCTTTTGATGTGAAATGCACATGATTTCAAAGAGGCCAGAAAAGTGCGTACGAGAGTAATGAGCGATACTAAAGAAGGAACGTGTTGACGAGAGTGAGTGGGGGAAGGGTAAAAAATTTATTGAGTATATCAATAAGTTGCACCTAACAATTGATGTGGGGGGGGGGGGGGGGGGGGGGGAGGGGGGGGGGCATATGATCTATCGAGGACAAAGGTGGATGGCAGTTTGGTGAATTAAGAAGGTTTGGTTTGTGTATTTGTTTGTTGACAGATGGTTGTGTAGTGGTCGATGTCATGGAGTGGAAAAGATAATGAGAGACTCAGATAAAGTGGTTGACGTCCATAGAGCGACTTGAAGAATGTGTAATGATCATCTGTAAGTTCAGTCACGTTTTAAGAAAGTGGAAAAGTTTAATCGAAAGAGTGACATTTGCATTTCGTAAATTACTTCGGTAAAATAAATGTTCGGATGAGAATAATGTAAGTTGTCAAGGGCGAATAGGTAGAGGAATTCTAATACTCCCTCCTCCCAAAATTATTGTCCCCCGACAAAAAACACACAGGTTTAATAAAAGTGGCATTATTACTGCTTAGTCACTCTCTTACTTTTTTGACAGAATGACAGTTTTAAAAAAAACCCTTGTCTAATTAACAAAAGTCTTCTTAAATTTTTAGTAACAATTTTAAACAAGGAAATATAGTAAACTTGGATCAAACTCTCTATCTATTTAGTAGTGGACAATTAAAGTTGGAAGTCCCAAAGAGAAATATGGACATATAAAAATGGGAACGAGGGAGTATAACAGAGACTATTAGAAGAGAGAAGAAACGTTTAAGACAGTGAGAAGAACTTAGAGATGAGGAAAGACTTTATTAGAAATGAAACGACAACTAGTAAAGGAAGAAATTTAGGTAGTGAAGAAGAATCGTCTATTAATTTAAGACAAGACGTTATGCCGAGATGTGAGGTACCATTTCGTCTATGTAACTTGTTGTGATGCATGATTGAAGTCAATCAATTATCGCGGGAAGATGTGTTGATAATAGGACGCATTTCGTTATGAAATATACTTGACTCTTGAAAACATAGCGTGCAACGCTGCGAGTATAGCGTGTTATAGGAAATGAGGGATGGACCCATTGATCAATAGAGAGCATATTAGGTATAGGTTTGGGTGTGAGTAGACGACATACTCGTAGCAGACAGAGGAAGTGTAAAAAACAAAAAATTAATGTATTCCAAGCTGCTGGCCGGCGGTCCCAGACATATCTGGGGGCTGCCAAAATAGGTCTGGGGGCCGTCGGACCGCCAACAGGAGGGATGTTTAGGACAATTGACGAATTTTTCGAAAGGAGTGACATTTTAATTTGCATTTCGCTAATTAAAAATACTTAAAGTACTTCGGATGAAGTAGTTAAGTTGTCACGACATGGAATGGAACACGGACTAGAATCGAAACTAGAAGAAAAGAAGAGAATGATTTATGGAATGTGTTCATCCATCCTAAAACCCCTTGACGAAGCAAATTTAACGACTCCACGCATGAGGGTATAAAGAATGTCGGCGATGTTATCTTCAGACGCAACCTTTTCGATGGAGACGTTTCCTTTTGAACATTGTCCCGAAGGAAATGGTGACGTATCTTTGGTGTGTTTCATACGCGAAAATAATAATAATAATAATAATAATAATAATAATAATAATAACAGTAATAAAGAAGAAAACAAACGAAGACGAAGGCGACAAGCTTGACAATATCAAGACGGATGGTGGTCCTCTCGAGTATTGTGAATGTTCATAAAGCAATCTCATGACGAGGTAATAAGGTTATCTTCAAAGGTGATAGCGGAAATCGTATAGGAAATATATTGCCATCTCTATGTGTGTAGAGCGTGGTTAGTGATAAGAAGAGGTTGATCAAAACATAAAGAGTGATTTCGTCAAAGAGAAAGAATGGTTTGCGTCGAAAGGGCATTAAAGTTTTTCGTCGAAGATGAAAGCGGAGTTGTCGTCGGGAAAAGAAAAGGAGAGTGTTTTAACTAACTTGATTTAAAACTTAAATAGGGATTTTCGATATGACTTTAACGTTTGTGATTGCAAGGTAAAGATACTTGAATACTCTCAGATGAAAGTAATTAAATGTCAACCCTACTTGGAAGGGTATTAGATTAGCACTAACTTTTCCGTGACAAAGAATGATTATTTGAAGAAAGGAGATGGTGATTGAAAATGTGTGAAGAAGACTCTAAGAAAGATTTAAGATTCATATTATGACTATTTGAAAATTTAGATTAGTGACCCGACGCAAGACAGAATATTCTAGTGAGAGAAATATATACAAAGATGTATACAGACATAATGATGTAAGGCATGCAAGTTTATCTAAAGCAGCATCACATAATAATCACAAGATAAATGTGTAAAGACTGTATGACATCTAAACCCCTTATGTATCATACAGCAACCTAACATAGCGAAGGTGGAACATTAAAATGTAAGTCATGAAGATGACGCAAACAAAAACATGATAATTTTTAAATTCAATCATCAAGTAAAACATTGTTAGCATTTAGCACATAGAGCATGTGCTATTTTAGTATAAAGCTAAAGAATATTTAATCTAAATTGCTAGAAAGAGGCAAACGCTTTTACAACAGGCATGCATTCAATAGTTAAGCAAATAAACATTGAGCGTTAAGATAAACATGAAAGCATATAGTTGTATTACATCAGAGCACGTTATCATCATGAAACAACAAAGCACATATATGAGATGCAAGTAGTCCCCTAGATTGACTAAGAAGAAACCTAAATATCTACTTGCTAGTAGTGCACCCTAATGACATACAAAGTCAATCGATGTAACCAATCATTTAGGCAATATTTAAGAAGAGCCATTTAAATCAATATTAGAGAATGAAATATGAGGAACGTATCACTATGGTTCTCAATTCAGGCTAAACCGGCTATTTTTACGGGTCATACCACGAACCCAACTTTACTCTTGGAAGCAATTCAACCGTTAGGTCAAATTGACTTCAGTGCAAATAGATTCTCTAATAGTCATTCTCTATGTTAGAGCAAAATAAATTTCTATATTTGCCTGAAATATTTTTTAAAAAGTGTTTTGGGTACAAAGATAAAATTTTGTATTGTCTTTTCATACAATGCCTCTATTACTAAACTAACGTGCATTAATTTTGGTTTACATAATCCTAATCAAATGTGTGGAATTCTAAGGTTGAATGATAGAGAAGTAAGTGTTGAAGCTATAAGAAAGAATGAGTTTATCTAGGACATATGATTAATCTTAAAAGTGATACTGTGTTAATGCTCTAAATAGAGAGTGTTCAAAGAATGCACAATTTGTCATGTCTTATGAAAGAAATCCAATTTAAGGTTATTTACCTCAATAGGATCTCGTGTTTGTTTCTTTTAAAATAATGATGATTAACTAAAGTTTAGTACCTAATATGTTAGACTTTTAAGCAAAGATTGGACAATAAAAGATGTTTAAATCTAATGCCAAAGGGCAGATCTACCAAAACTGAAGATGAATTTTAGACAAAGGAAACCATCGATCATGAGGTGCCAAATTTTGGGCAAGGCTCAATTTTGTCATATATTTGGAGGAGATGGGAGTTTATATTAGGATAATTAAGAGAATTTTATATAAGTTAACGTTTCTTCGGCTTGAGTTTTCAGAAATGACATCCAAGTCTTGCTAATCAAGTTGGAGACTTATGAGTTTCCCGATGGAAATTCATAAGTCGTCCAATCCTACTTAGATTGAGTTTAAGGTTTCGCATGTAATAATTTGACCATAATAGCTAATGAAACACAACATTTTAACACTTATAGACACATGAAAAACATCGTCATTGCAAGTGTGAATTGCAATTCAATGACTAATCTTAGTTGTCTTGCCATCGACTTCGTAGATTTATTATTTCATTAATAACCAAGATAGTTAAACATGTAACATGAGAAAATATCTATGGTTATTTGATTGATATTTCTGTGATCTAGATAAATCTTAATCTCGATTTCATGTTCATATTCCAAATTTGTAATTTCTTTCTCTCTCTAGAAACTTTCCAACCCACTTTTCTCTCTAGTTCTTGCATAATATCAAAGATTACTAGTATTCTTCAGAAAGAACGATAATGGTTTGTGGAATATGTTCAATTCTTCCTAGTCCTAACCTTAGATGGTTAAATGGTTCTCATTTGATGAAGAAGAAATATTATGCTTATTTGGTAAAGTAAGAGAAAGTTTTGATGAGAGGATAATTTGAGTTTTGAGTTGTGCTTTTGAATTATTTGAGCAAAGTTACATATGTTGTGCATTTGCTCATGTTTGGCTTTTCGGAGATGACGACTTTACCAATTGCATTGCAAGGTAAATTACTTGAATATTTTGGACAAAACATTTAAGTCGTCGATCCTAATTCATTGTGTATTTTATGCATATATTTGTCAAATATTTGGAACACAACTATTGGACAAGTAGACTCAATATGACATCATTTACACAAGTGTGAGTTATGATCCGACGCATATTCTTATCGTCTTGGAAAGGGATGTCGATATTTTCATATCAATCGAGTGTGATTGAGTATGTAGGTTTAAGATAATATCTCTTGTTATATTTTGATATAATCTTAAAGCTAGACAAATAAAAATCCGATTTCTTATCCATACTCGAAAACTTGTCAATTAAATTTGATAATAACATCAATCATAGTTTGAATAACGAGTTGATATATATTCGAAATCTTTTTGACCCACACGAACACTCTTTTAAAAGAAGACAAATAAAGATTTTCATAGTGTGTTCCACTAATACTAAGACCAGTTGTAAGTGTGAGGTTGATGAATAATGACAAGTTAATTTCTTACTTCAAGATTGTCATACATTTTACGTGTGCAAAACACTATTTATTGTTATGCATAGTATGCATAGTTTTTGACATTTTTATTAGTATATAAATGATCTTTCTAACCATTTTAATACAACACATATCTTTTGTAAAACACTATATGTTTATAAAAAGAATATAATTATGTGTGTGTGTTAGAACAATGCAAGCACAAGCGAAGTTTAAAAATACATTTTCTTTTACTTAATTACTAATGTATTAATACAATCTTTTATTTTGTTTAACCAACCCAAGGTCAAACACCGCAAGATGATAAAAAGATTTAGATATCTTGTTGGAAGAGAGTTGATGTGTTGGAAATATTTTAGTGACGGGTTTTAATATATGATCTTAGGACATTATTTTTCCACACACTTGACAAACTATTGAATTCTCATTCCTAAATAGGTTACTACACTCAAAATGATCTACAAGATGTTTATGTAACACTTGTAAATATAGTGATCTATGCCTATATGCAATGCACAAACAATTTTGCAACTTAACGCAAGAAATCTAACGTAATTCCTATTAGGCATAATATACGAAAATAGTAACATACAATTAGCTATCATGGCACATGTGTTTGATATATAATCTAGGTCATATTACAAATTAGTAATGATCACTTATGAATATCTATTAACCAAGTTGAAACAAAAGTTAAACACACATACTCATCTAGCATACACATAAGGATATTCGTCGTCGTTTTGTGTATTAGATATAACGATGTATACATAGCTTGATTTTATTCCCATTGCAAAAATTAATTAAGATAAATATTTTGAAAGGACAAATACACTATTTTTCAAAGATATATCAATTAGAAATGTCTGACTCAAAAGAAAATGTAAAATACAAGTTTTACCTTAAAACGCAACTCAATGTTAGGACCACTATGTAATATTTTGCATTTCTGACTTATTTAAGTTTAGAATGAAGACTTGGAAGTATTTTTAAATGAAAGTAGACTCAATTATCTTTGAAATGGCGGATGGCATGACTTCTACGAACTTGCAATTTATTTTATATGATTTTTGTAAGTTTGCTAAATTATGCTGAAACAGACAGACGACCCCCATAAAGTGACGACCCCCAAATATATTTGGGGGTCGCTCAAACATTTATAGGACCTCCACCAGTGACCCCAAAGCACGTTTTTTGTTCAAAATCATTTGGTAACTTAACTGTAGAGCATAGGACTTTAAAAAGTTGTTCCAGCACATAAATTTTATGTTTTAGACATCATTTCTACTCTTACGACTTAGACAAACATAAGTTGACACTTCCAAGGTCTTTTGAGAAAATTTTCCTTCAAGCTAGTATACAAAGTATATTTAATAACAAAACTAGTACGAATCAAGCATTAAAATACTTTTCATATTTAATCCCTCTTCATGGGTAATTTGATACATGGATCGTACTCTATTTTAAAAACCATTTGTTTTGAAAACTAGAGCGACGTGGCTCTGATACCAATTGTGGAAACCGTAGAGGGGCGTAAATACGTTTCACTTCAAAAACTTTAAATCTTTTATATCAATTTTTACATGACTCTTTGCGTGCGGTCCCATAAATATATGGGGGCCGCCAAGTACATCAAGGGGCCGCCCTATTTAAAGGGACCGCCTCCAGAAGAGGTTTTTGAACTAGATCATTTGTATCAAATCACCAATCAAGTTTGACGCAATATGAGAAGTGTCTATAATGAATTTAAAATAACTAGCGCATATTCTACCTATATAACCACACTCACAATGTTTACTACAAAGAGCTACACAACCATGACTAACATAACATACACAACAATGCACCCAATCATAAGCACAATGCAAGTGTAAAAGTAAAGCGATAAATGTAAAGACATAAGTAAAGAGAAAGGTAAAAGAAAATGCAAACCGACACAATGATTTATAGTGGTTCAGTCACGAAGCTCCTCTTTGCCCTACTCTACTCTTTGAGTATCCAACTCGAGAGTTACTTCACTAATCAACAAGCTCCCTTTCGGCACAGAAAACCTTATACCAATGCTTACATTATTTTCCGACACTAAGCTAGATGTCGAGTCCTTCTTCGGGTACAACCAAACCCATTATGTTTTATGGCCCAACATAACAAACCTTGTATTTTATGGCCTAAACACATAAACCGCGTTGCTTACATTATTTTTTGACACTAAGCTAGATGTCGAGTCCTAATCTTAGATAGAACCAATCTACCACATCACCAATGTATTTTAAGGCCTAAAATACTAATCAACCACAATCAACCCATCTAAATATATACACCATTTGGATCTACACACTACTAAATATTGGAAGACATGGACTCGATCTATATGTAACAAATGTTACAAATGGACTAACTAGACTACATAACTTCGGATCTTGAAGATGACCGAAGTTCTTCTCTTGCACTTGAGGAAAGGAGGAAAGGATAGAAGATTTGATCACATTTAAACAAGATTAACCAAGTTGAATGATCAAAGATTTAGAGAGATTTAGTGAAATCTAGAGAGAGAAAGAACTAAAAGAAAATCGTGCAAAAGGGTTATGAAAATAGTTGGAGATGACCCACAATTTATAGGAGCTGAAAGCTGACAGTCTGGCAATGACGGTCCCGACGGCCCCAGATATATTAGGGGGCAGCCACTTGACTACGCTCTACTTTTTGTCTTTTTGTAGGGAAGGTTGTATCTGGTATAGAAGCTTCCATTTTGGAGGGAAAACCAAATTTCAAATTTTATATATAAATAAAACATTTCTTTTATTAAAAAGTATTTTGTGTTTATTTATTTTGGTGAAAAATACTTTTGTAGAAATGTAATGGTTAAGAAAAAAAATATTTTTCTTTAATCATCCTACAAGTTTAATTTGTTTATACATACCTTATGTGATTTACGTCGGGTGCAAAAATGTCGGTGTTGATGCAGACTTGAGACATCGAGCATTGTTGATGCATGCATGCATTGATGAATTGTAATTACGAGTAACTTGCGTACTTTACGTTATGTATTACAAGTTACATGTTTGTCATCACCAAAACATAAAGAGATCGTATAGATTAAATATCGTAATATTTGCACTAACAATCTCCCCTATTTTGATGATGACAAACTATGTAAACTATAGCACATAGTAGAGTTTAAAAGTTATTCATTTACACTCCCTTCTCCCCCTTTGTCAAAGCAAAAAGGTATTATGCGGATAATGGTTGAAGCATATAGGTTAGAGGTTTGAGAAGAAGACATGAGAAGAGGTATGTGCTCCGGGTATATACGTTTAAGGAATGAGAAGAAGGTATGAGAAGTAAAGGTAAAGATGAGCGATACTAAAGAAGGAGACGATGTGCTCTTGGATGTGAATGAAAATGATTCCATAGAGCCGAAAAATGGGAAAGGATGAGAGATACTAAAGAAGGAACGTGTTGACGAGAGGTTTATAGAAA
>BQNB010010755.1:0-83164 GCA_026074375.1 Tanacetum coccineum | reverse complement strand
AAAAGATAATGGATAATCAAAGGATACGATACAAAGTACAAAGGATATCACAAGACAAAATCAAAGGAATACAATATAAGATAAGACAAATCAGAAGTCAATTCATAGAATAAGGAAATCAAGTTAAAGTGTAAAGAAGTCAAGTCCAATTCCGAGAGCCCAAACAAATCATATCATAGTAACCATGGAGTCGCGAGCTCCAAATTTTTGTGAAAGACGTGGATTGCACCCATGCATCAGTCACCAAATATATGTATCATAATATCATAATCCATCGAATACAAAACAAACCTAGGATGCATCCATACGCCCCTTAAACAAATAATAATCTTCATAATGCGCATATAATATCAAATGGGGGACGGTGTGGGAAATCACTCACCCATACATGAGTCATGCCAAAGGTGCATCAATGACACGGCTACGTTACCTTCATGGTTAGGAAACAAATAGTGGCTCGGGTCTCAAACTGAAGGGTTCAAATCAAAGTCATATCAAAGTTCATTTCAAAAGGGATCATAGCAAAGGGATCATAGCAAAGGGATCATAGAAAAGGGATCATAGCAAAGGTTCAATGACAGGGTTCAAATATCAAAGGTAGAGAGAGAAATATGTCATGAGAAACCTTAACGATAAGGTCAGAATATCTGTACGAATAACGGAACGAACAAAACAATGCGAATATCCGTACCTTATTCTGAAGCAAAGCAATAACCAAAGAAAACACCACAGGAAATCAAAATCACTCCCTCTTGACTGAACCTAAAGAAATGATAATTTCGAATTACAAACTATTCATTTAAGTTAACTTTCCATTTTTAGTAACTTTCCATTTTTAGCAGGTTTTCAAATTTAGAAAGTTTCCAAAATTAGTAATATTCATCATTTGAGATTCTATTAAGTATTTTGAATAGTTTAGGGACTTAACATGTCAACTTTATAAGTTTAGGGTTTAATATGACAGCTTTCCATATTTTAGGGTTTAAAATGCAAAATCACAATTTTCAAGGTTAAAAGTGTAAATATTAAAGTTTCATATTTTATTCAGGTTATACCTTCCATTTTATGTATTTACAAGTCAAACCCTTAATTTGCACAATTTACATATTTAGTCCTTTTTATTTATTAATTAATTAAACAATATCTTTAATTATCCATAATTACAAAACAAGTCCTTATAGATTCAAATATGACAAATTTAGATCTTATACATTAAATACTGACCAAACCTTCCACTTTTCAGAATTTACAATTTTAGTCCCTCTATTTTAATTAATTAATTTTGAATTACAATATATATATATAATTAACCCTTTTTAAATCCAAAATAATATCAAAATGACATTTTATACCCCCCAACTTATTTTATTCAGATTATAATAATTATAATAACATGTTTAAATCAGACCCCATGGTTTCAGAAATTACAAAACACCCCCTTATACTTTTAATTCATAATCGGCTGACAATTAAATCCACAAAACCCTAATTAAAATTTTCCCTAATCATAACACAATTATTTCCCAATCATTAGCATTAATTGAGCCTGGAAAAAGTATCAAAACCCTAACCCTAATTTTTTTTAAACATTTTCTTTCCTTTTTCTCTTTATTCGAAAATCGGTAAACAAGAAATTCCCAAATAATTGTTTTGAGCCTCTTATAATTTTAACCAACATTTTATACAGATTATACATGATATATAAAACCCTATAAAAATATAAAATCAAGTGTACAATTATTTTTATGCCGATTAAACAATTAGTTTAAAATTAGGGTTTCTAACTTGTTTTAATTTGTTCGATTAATATAACATGCATGATTATTTTTCTTATGTTTATTATGAATTAATATGATGAAAAGTGAGATACAAAATTACCTTTGATAATTATTGATGATTTTATGAATTTTTAACACTCGAGTAGGGATTTTCGAACCAAAACAAATACCACGATCGAACCAAGTTTCCCACAATCTTTCCAATATTTTTACCACCTTCTTTGATCTTCAAAAAACTTTAGAAAAATAGCCCAAGCCTTGGAAAAATTTTGTGCCACCACTTTTAGATTTTTATGGTTTCAGTTGTGTTTTAGGGTTTTAAATGAAATGAAAATCTTATAAATAATAAAATAATATTTTATGGGCCGAGTTATGGGTTATAAAAATAACTAAATCAGATTTTTAATTTTGCCAAATTTATTTTGTCATTATCTAGATTTATTTCATTTAATTATAATATATAAATACATAAATATATATATTTCGGCTAAAAATATATATACATAAATATTAATTATTTTTCTTGCATAACATAAGGTATTTTAATCTTACATAAATTTCATAATTGTCATATGTTGTATTTTCATAATTTATAGAATTGAAATAGAATTTATTTATGCTTTTTATATACTTTTCTTGCATTAGGGGTATTTTGGTAATTTTACACTTGATGAGATTTTTAGGTTTTACAACTTCTTACCCTCTAAAAAAATTTTCGTCCTTAAAAATTGAAATGAACCGAAATGAAAACAAAATGAGAACGAAACAAAAACATACCGAACTAGACAAAGAAATGAGGATAACTAGTTCGCATAGACTCTTCGGTCTCCCAGGTAGCCTCACGCTCTGGGTGATTCTTCCAAAGAATCTTCACAAAAGGAGTAACTTTGTTTCTCGTGACTCTCTCTTGCTGATCCAGAATGGATTCAGGCTCCTCGAACAAAGACATATCAGGCTGAATCTGATCAAAATGATACGAAGCGACATGCAATAGATGATAATGGTGTCCCCTCAAAAGAGATACATGAAAGACATCGTAAACGTACGATAACTACGAAGGAAGCGCCAGACGATACGAAACCTCTCCAATACGTTCCAAAATCTCAAACGGACCGATGAATCGAGGACTGAGCTTGCCCTTGATCCCAAAACGTTTAACTCCTCTGAATCGTGAAACTTTCAGAAATACACGATCTCCAACTTGAAACTCTAAGTCACGTCGATGCTTATCAGCATAACTCTTTTGTCGCGATCTAGCCTCTTTCAACTTCTCCTTAGCAACAGCCACTTTCTCATTAGTAATCTCAATAAGTTCTGGACCTTCAATCAAACGTTCACCTACTTCATCCTAGAAAATAGGTACTCGACATTTCCTACCATACAAAAGCTCGAAAGGTGCAGCCTTAATGCTGGCATGCCAACTATTATTGTAGGCAAACTCTACCAAGCACAAATATTCATCCCAACTACCTGTCTATTCCAAAGCACAAGCTCTCAACATATCTTCCAGAGTCTGAATGGTCCTCTCTGACTGGCCATCGGTTTGAGGATGAAATGTTGTACTGAACTTAAGACGAGTTCCCCAAACTTTCTGTAATCCTTTCCAAAAACAAGACGTAAACCTCAGATCTCTTTCGGACACAATAGAAGTCGGAGTACCATGCAGTCTAACGATTTCCTGTCGAAAAATCTCCGCCAACTTACTAATACCATAGCTCTTCTAAATGGGTAAGAAATGAGCAGACTTGGTTAGCCGATCAACAACCACCCAAATTGCATCATGTCTTTTCTGAGTAGTAGGCAAACCAGTAACAAAATCTATGGAAATCTCCTCCCATTTCCATATAGGAATCTCCAACGGCTGTAACAAACCACTAGCCCTCTGATGCTCAATTTTGACCTACTAACAAGTCATATACTTAGATACAAACGTAGCCACATCTTGCTTCATGCCGTTCCACCAAAAGTACTATTTCAAATCTCTGTACATTTTGGTTGAACCTGGGTGAATAGTAAATGGAGAACTATGAGCTTCCGTCATAACCTTCTCGTGAAGTGCCTGATCATTAGGAACACATAGCTTATCTTCAAACCACACAACACCGTCATCATCAACACTGAACTCAGTATGCTTACCGTCTTCAACGTTCTACACAATAGCCCACAACTCACCATCGTCCTTTTGAGCTTCTTTAATCTGTAGCATGAGGTCAGACTCTATCCTCATACTTGCCCAATAACTACCATAACCTCGTACACATAGCTCAACATCCAAATGCTCTAAATCATGAAGGATTCTGGAATCAAAACAAGCTATCATCCCAAATTTTCGACTAAGTGCGTCGGCGACCACATTAGCCTTGCCCAGATGGTACTGGATGTTAATGTCATAATCTTTAAGAAGTTCCAACCATCTTCTCTGTCTCATGTTAAGTTCTCGCTGAGTAAAAATATATTTGAGACTCTTATGATCTGTAAATATATCACACGCTTCACCATACAGATAGTGTCTCCAGATCTTTAATGCAAAAACCACGGCAGCTAACTCAAGATCATGGGTTGGATAATTTACTTCATAAGGCTTCAGCTGCCTTGAAGCATAGGCGATCACCTTCCCATGTTGCATCAAAACACAACCCAAACCTTTCTTCGATGCATCACTGTATATCTGAAAACCACCAGAACCTGATGGAAGAGTCAAAATCGGAGCAGACACCAATCTCCATTTCAATTCCTCAAAACTCTCTTCACGCTCTTCCGTCCACACAAACTTCTCACCCTTTCTCTTCAGCTGGGTAAGAGGTAGAGCTAATCGGGAGAAACCCTTAACAAAACGTCAGTAATAGCCAGCAAGCCCTAGAAAACTTCTCACCTCAGTCACCGTAGTAGGTCTCGGCCACTTAGTGATAGCCTCAACCTTTGATGGATCCATAGTGATGCCATCTACAGATACAATATGACCAAGGAAAGTGACTTGTTGTAACCAGAATTCGCACTTTGAAAACTTCGCATACAACTTCTTATGTCTAAGAATCTCCAACACAATCCGTAGATGTTGCTCATACTCTTCTTCAGACTTGGAGTAAACGAGGATGTCGTCGATGAAAACAATAATGAACTTATCAAGATACTCGTAGAAAATACGGTTCATCAAATCCATAAACACGGCAGGAGCATTAGTCAGACCAAAGGGCATAACCAAGAACTCGTAGTGGCCATAACGCGTACGAAAAGCAGTCTTAGAAATATCCTGTTCTTTCACATGATGTTGGTGATAACCAGATCGCAGATCAATCTTAGAAAAATATTTGGCCCCTTGTGCCTGGTCAAACAAATCGTCGATTCGCGGAAGAGGATAGCGGTTACGAATCGTAATACGATTAAGTTCGTGGTAATCAATACATAAGCGCATGCTCCCATCCTTCTTCTTAACAAATAAGACCGGTGCACCCTAAGGTGAAACACTGGGTCTAATAAAGCCATTTTCCAACATCTCCTGTAACTGCTCCTTTAACTCCTTCAATTCAACAGGTGCCATACGATACGGAACCTTTAAGATAGGTTCAGCACCGGGAATTAATTCAATGCCAAATTCAATCTCTCTAGCCGGAGGAAGTCCAGGAAGTTCATCGGGAAAAACATCAGCGAATTTACAAACAACAGAAAGATTTTCAATATCAGGACTCTCCAAAGATGTGTCCATAATAGAAGCCAAAAAACCTTGGCACCCATGAGAAATTTAGGTACATAGCCTATACAAAGTCAGAGATGATCAAAACTTGCCTAAAAAGCGTGAGTCACCGGGAATCAACAAATTCAGGTTGCGAACGTTACCAAGATCGACAGTCTAAAGCATAGCCTATCAATGGTAGCCGTCGAAGATGAAGCCAACCAATCCATGCCAAGAATCACATCAAGTCGATCAAAATGAATATTAAGTCAAATATATGCATGACGAATACATCATTAAAACTGAAATGGGCAGTATAACATATCATTAGGTCATAAGCCATAATGTTCTTCATAGGGGTTGAAATGATTACACGAATCAATTAAAGGTGTATGCGTCATATTAAGTTTCTTCACATCAAAAGCGGTCACACATATAGCAATGCGTAGCCCCAGATCATTACATAAAACGACCGACAGTAACACTACCATCAAGTAGAGAAATACCGTAATAGTACCTGAAGTCTTTGGCCTCGCTGAACACGAGTTGTAAGCATAAACCCGTCCTGTAGTAGGAGGTAGTCTAGCAGAATCCGCTGGCATACTCTGCTTTTGCTTCCCTCGAGGACAATCCTTCACCTTATGTTGAGTAGACCCGCAATTAAAACATCTCCTAGTAGCTTTATAACAAACATCCAGATGAAGCTTTCCACAGGTAGTACAAAGAGGCGGAGGAGGTAAATTCTCTATGGACCTCTTCTGACCTGAAGAACCTGAAAGCATGGACACCTGGTTAAAATCCCGATTAAAACAGATTCCTAGTGCTGGCGTTGGTTGTAGTTACCTTGACCTACGGCGGTCATTCCCCCATCAACCAGGCAGACCACTGATCATGTCCCCGAAAATCCTGACGTTTTCGAATCATAACCCGATTCCCTGACGACCTCCGATGCTCAACACTCTGGTCCTGACGACCCTTATACTCATGCTGACCCTGGTCATAAAGACCTTTGTTCTCCTGTTAGCCCTGTCCTTTGTTCTAAACTCGATTACCATCTCTATCCCGCTTATTCAAATTCCCGCTCTCATGCAATAACTCGATGTTACGGGCGGCAGCCGCAACCTGCGCAACATTAGTATAATCCGTATTAACGATCCGGTCCAAAACCTACTTCTTTAGCCCCCACTTGAAATGTCTAGCTTGCCTCTAGGCATCTCCAGCAGTACCTCTAACAAAACTAGCCAGCCTAGTAAACCTCTCCATGTACTCCCCAGATGCCGGAAAATACCTGTTGTAAAAGATCTCATGAAAAGCAACCCAAGTACAAGTATCGGCAAAAGCATCGCCTCCAACCTGAGTACGCAGATGAGCTTTCCACCAGCTCAGTGCATCACCTTCTAGCTTAAACGTAGCAAGGACTAGTCAGAAGTTGCGGGACAACCCAAAAACAAGAAATAAACTTCTTCCATATGCGAATCCAGTCTTCTGCCTCGGTAGGAGTGGCATCAGACCGAAACACCAAGCAGTTTTAACTTAGTAAACCTTTCGATCCAAACATGAATCCCATGGGGTATAGCATCACCACCACCACCACCTGAAGATCCAATACCATTCCTAATGTCATTGGTGATCTGAGTTCTCAAAGCAGCCGTAAGGTTAGGGAGAGCATTGGCCATAGTAGCATTAACCATGTCCTCGAAGTTAGGAACATCATCATTCGAGTTTCTACAGGTAGTCACCATCTGAACGATAGAGAAAATGATTTAGAAAACAAAACAAGATAGGTAATGAAAGAAGAGATACTCAAAGGAACCTAAATGTCAACCCAATCCTCACATTTCACTAAGGCCTAACTCTAAGGTCATAAGACTAGTCATGATGATAATCAACCTGGCTCTTGATACCATCAAATGTAACACCCTGACCCGAAAGGCGTGGTAGAAGTATTACAAATAAGGTGTGACATCAAGCCAAACATAATCATAACAAAAACATAAACATAGCGGAAAGTCTTAAATAACTAACCAAGGAAAAATACGTCAACGGATGACTAAAGTACATAAGATCCTAAAAAGGACAGACATATCCAAACGAAATAACCAAAATAACGAATGTCTCAAAAAGTATCAAATCATATATTGAAACTAAGATCTCTAGGGTAAGTCCACACTCAGCACTCATATCCCGAAAGCATCCCAGCTCCTAGCTTAGATACATGCCGCAGGAAAAGAAAGTGCGGCTGAGCTTACAAAGCCCAGTGAACAGATATATATAATCGAACTCAAAAGATAATGGATAATAAAAGGATACGATACAAAGTACAAAGGATATCACAAGACAAAATCTAAGGAATACAATATAAGATAAGACAAATCAGAAGTCAATTCATAGAATAAGGAAATTAAGTCAAAGTGTAAAGAAGTCAAGTCCAATTCCCAGAGCCCAAACAAATCATATCATAGTAACCATGGAGTCGCGAGCTCTAAATTTTTGTGAAAGACGTGAATTGCACCCATACATCAGTCACCAAATATATGTATCATAATGTCATAATCCATCGAATACAAAACAAACCTAGGATGCATCCATATGCCCCTTAAACAAATAATAATCTTTATAATGAGCATATAATATCAAATAGGGGACGGTGTGGGAAATCACTCACCTATACATGAGTCATGCCAAAGGTGCATCAATGACACGGCCACGTTACCTTCATGGCTAGGAAACAAATAGTAGCTCGGGTCTCAAACTGAAGGGTTCAAATCAAAGTCATATCAAAGTTCATTTCAAAAGGGATCATAGCAAAGGGATCATAGCAAAGGTTCAATGACAGGGTTCAAATATCAAAGGTAGAGAGAGAAATATGTCATGAGAAACCTTAACGATAAGGTCAGAATATCTGTACGAATAACGGAACAAACAAAACCATGCGAATATTCGTACCTTATTCCGAAGCAAAGCAATAACCAAAGAAAATACCACAGGAAATCAAAATCACTCCCTCTTGACTGAACCTAAAGAAATGATAATTTCGAATTACAAATCATTCATTTAAGTTAACTTTCCATTTTTAGTAACTTTCCATTTTTAGCAGGTTTCCAAATTTAGAAAGTTTCCAAAATTAGTAATATTCATCATTTGAGATTCTATTAAGTATTTTGAATAGTTTAGGGACTTAACATGTCAACTTTATAAGTTTAGGGTTTAATATGACAGCTTTCCATATTTTAGGGTTTAATATGCAAAATCACAATTTTCAAGGTTAAAAGTGTAAATATTAAAGTTTTATATTTTATTCAGGTTATATCTTTCATTTTATGTATTTACAAGTCAAACCCTTAATTTGCACAATTTACATATTTAGTCCTTTTTATTTATTAATTAATTAAACAATATCTTTAATTAACTATAATTACAAAACAAGTCCTTATAGATTCAAATATGACAAATTCAGATCTTATACATTAAATACTGACCAAACCTTCCACTTTTCATAATTTACAATTTTAGTCCCTCTATTTTAATTAATTAATTTTGAATTACTATATATATATATAATTAACCCTTTTTAAATCCAAAATAATATCAAAATGACATTTTATACCCCCCCCCAACTTATTTTATTCAGATAATAATAATTATAATAACATGTTTAAATCCGACCCCATAGTTTCAGAAATTACAAAACACCCCCTAATACTTTTAATTCATAATTGGCTAATAATTAAATCCACAAAACCCTAATTAAAATTTTCCCCTATCCTAACACAATTATTTCCCAATCATTAGCATTAATTGAGCCTGGAAAAATTATCAAAACCCTAACCCTAATTGTTTTTAACCATTTTCTTTCCTTTTTCTCTTTATTCAAAAATCGGTAAACAAGAAATTCCTAAATAATTGTTTTGAGCCTCTTATAATTTTAACCAACGTTTTATATAGATTATAAATGATATATACAACCCTAGAAAAATATAAAATCAAGTGTACAATTATGTTTATGCCGATTAAACAATTAGTTTGAAATTAGGGTTTCTAACTTATTTTAATTTGTTCGATTAATATAACATGCATGAATATTTTTATTATGTGTATTATGAATTAATATGATGAAAAGTGAGATACAAAATTACCTTTGATAATTATTGATGATTTTATGAATTTTTAACACTCGGGTAGGGATTTTCAAACCAAAACAAATATCACGATCGAACCAAGCTTCCCACAATCATTCCAATATTTTTCCCACCTTATTTGATCTTCAAAACACCTTAGAAAAATAGCCCAAGCCTTGGAAAAATTTTGTGCTGCCACTTTTGGATTTTTAGGGTTTCGGTTGTGTTTTAGGGTTTTAAATGAAATGAAAATCTTATAAATAATAAAATTATATTTTATGGGCCGAGTTATGGGTTATAAAAATAACTAAATCAGATTTTTAATTTTGCAAAATTTATTTTGTCATTATATAGATTTATTTCATTTAATTGTAATATATAAATACATAAATATATATATTTTGGCTAAAAATATATATACATAAATATTAATTTTTTTTCTTGCATAACATAAGGTATTTTAATCTTACATAAATTTCATAATTGTCATATGTTGTATTTTCATAATTTATAGAATTGAAATGGAATTTATTTATGCTTTTTATATACTTTTCTTGCATTAGGGGTATTTTGGTAATTTTACACTTGATGAGATTTTTAGGTTTTATAGTGTTTGACACCCATACTGCTCCTGAAACTGATTTAGAAGCCTCTTCTTCCAACACTGTCAATATCAACGTTACTCCCAACAACCAAGTACCTCACGTGCAAAAGTGGACTCAAGCTCATCCGCTTGAAAACATTATTGGGGATAAAGACCGACCCGTCTCTACTAGAAAACAGCTTGAAACCGACAGGATGTGGTGTTTCTTCAATGAATTCATCTCTTATGTTGAACCAAAGACTTATAAACAAGCCTTAGAGCATTCGTGCTGGATTGAGGCTATGCACGAAGAGATTCATGAGTTTAAATGACTGGATGTTTGGGTACTTGTACGATGTCCAGAGAATATTCTCATCATCCCACTTAAATGGATTTTCAAAATCAAGTTAGATGAATATGGAGAAGTTTTGAAGAACAAGGCTCGGTTAGTGGTGAAAGGTTATCGTCAAGAAGCTGGTATTGATTTTAAAGAATCCTTTGCACTGGTTTCACAACTCGAATCCATAAGACTCTTCATTGCGCACGCGGTAAGTCAGAACATGGTCATCTTCCAGATGGACGTGAAAACCGCCTTTCTCAACGGCGAACTGAACAAAGTAGTCTATGTTAGTCAACCAGAAGGATTTGTAGATCCATAGCATCCATCACATGTGTATCATCTCAAGAAAGCTCTATATGGGCTTAAACAAGCTCTACGTGTATGGTATGACAAGCTATCCGCATTTCTGATCAAGTCAGGATTTACAAAGGGCATGGTCGATCTAACTCTGTTTATAAGGAAAGCAGGCAAACATATCTTACTCGTACAAATATACGTTGATGATATTATTTTTGCCTCTACCAATCCCAAAGCATGCAAGCTTTTTGCATATGAGATGAACTCAACTTTTAAGATGTCGATGATGGGACAAATGTCTTTTTTCTAGGATTACAAGTTTCTCAGAATCCCAGAGGCATCTTTATCAATCAGTCAAAATATGCTCAAGAAATTTTGAAAAAGTTTGGTTTTGACACATGTGCACCCATTGACATTCCAATGGCAGAGCGTCCTGACCTAGATGAAGATAGGGGAGAAAAGCTTATTGATCCTACATGTTATCGTGGTATGGTTAGCTCCCTTATGTATCTAAGTGCATCTAGACCTGATATAGTATTTACTGTCTGTATGTGTGCCTGGTATCAGGCAAAGCCTACCGACAAGCACCTTCATGCCATTAAACGGATCTTTCAATACCTTCAGGGAACCATTCACATGGGTCTCTGGTATCCGAAGGACTCCGGTTTTATACTAACAGCGTTTACAGATGCTGACTATGCAGGGTGTCACGACACAAGGAGAAGTACGTCTTGTTTTGCTCAATTTCTCGGAGATAGGCTAGTTAGCTGGTCTTTGAAAAAGAAAAAGTGTACTGCCATCTCCACAACCGAAGCTAAATACATCGCACTATCTGGGTGTTGAGCACAAGTCCTCTGGATGCGTTCATAATTACGGGACAATGGATTCGTGTTTAACAAAATTCCGATGTATTGTGATAATTAAAGTGCTATTGCTCTATGCTGTAATAGTGTTCAACACTCATGTTCAAAGCACATTGATATTCATCACCACTTTATCAAAGAGCATGTTGAAAACAAAGTGGTTGAGTTGTATTTCATAGAGACTAAATAACAACTGGCGGACATTTTTACGATGGCCTTGCCGAGAGAGCGCTTCGCTACTCTACTCCCACTGCTTGGAGTAAAACAAATGTCACTAGAGACTCTAAAGGAACTTCAGGAAGAGTCGGTCTCTGACTAACAAGGTGTATCCTCTGTAAACTAGTGTATATTTTAAAAAAATATCCAAAAATATTAGTGTAGTATGGTTTCCAGTTACTTCAGACTGGAACCCGGGCCTAAAACCTGAGATTTAATGTACGGTTCAATGCGTTATTTCTCTAAAAGACGAGAAGTCGTCTCTGACCCCAAACACTTTCTTCATAAACAATTTGTTTTATCAAAAATGTTAGGGTTACAACTCAAACATTGACAAGGGTCATTGTTTGAGGGGGAGAATCAGTACTACTAACAGTTTTGCAGGTCACTTGGACGCACTGTTGCTGATTCCATTGCTAAAACATCGAAAAGACCTTAATGATAAAACCGTAATCACTCTTGTTTCAATAATCACTTGATATATGTGCTTTATTTGCTCACCTCACTGATTAAGGGGGAGCTTGCTTCATTTAAGTCAATTCCTAGATCAAAACCATTCAAGATTTACATACTTTTGATCAGGGGAGAAAAATGAGACTTAAATATAATCTGTTTAATTAAATGATTCGATTGATTCTAAAATGCTAAGTCCTATCCGTGCATGTGCTAAACATCTTTTGATTATCGATGCACATGTGTAGGGGGATCATAAGTGTTAATGTTATAAAAAATGTCAAGATACCAAAAGTTTGTGTCTTACATACGTATCTTGATAAATGAAAAGAATCTTTTGTTTCATGTTCGGAAATGTGATCTTGAGGAATGCTAAGGAAATAGATGTTGTACCACTAAGGTATTCGTATGAATACTCATGCCTGGTCTTCGGACTGCACCCACTAGTGAAGTGGATTTCCTTATAAGTACTCATACAAGTTTGGATTTCCCGAGGCACTTCATATCTCTCGAGATATATTTCAAAACATCGTCAGAGCATTCTGATTTAAACTTTTGTTTGTGCCCTAAAAAAATTTTATAAGCACATCAAATTTTTTTCAAATCACGTTTTGCCAACAGGACTTCTATGGTACTTAATTGTATTAAGAAGTAAAATGCTGAACAGGAATTATACGGTATAGTCAGCAGAAAGTAACTGTACTGACTCACTCTTTACCATTCTATGAGTAGAAATACTCATAGTGTGTTAGTCTTCGGACATGTGGTTTAGAGAACAGCAAGCATACGAGAATCTGATACTTCGGTGTTAGAAACCTTAAAAGCTTTGAGCTAGAAAACCTGTCAAGAAAGTTCTTTTAATGAATTTATCTGATCACAGGTGCAGTATTCGTACTGTAATCATCGATCCTCATGGAATCGGAGGTTATTGTAACCGACCAAATTGAGTATCGTCTATACTTGGTCCCTTCAAAATATATAAAACCCTTTGTGTGTTCACAAAAAGATTTTCTAGAACACATTAAGTGGATTTTGCTTAACAAAATATTTTTGTTGGTGTCTAAAATGTTCTATTATATCAAAGGCGACTCAAGGAATCCGATGCAAAACACGTGCTCATATCCTTACTCAAATATTTGAAGAGATCAAGAAAGCTTACATACAAAGCTTCCGCAACTCTGAATTCAATGTCTTCTTCAAATGCTAAAAGTTATGACGATTAGAAGAAGATACATCTTTAAAGCTTTCAAAAAAATTCCATCAGATATAAGCATGTGAGACTAACGTTCGGCGTATGGCAAAGTGAAAGAAGGAAAGATCACAAAGTAATTCAAGAACAAGTTCTGAAGATCAACATCAAATTGTTAAAGGTTGAATTACTAAAGCACATCAAGTGAAGCACCAAAGACGAAGAGCTAAAGTTACCAGCAGTGAATGCACGATATTGAAATATGTTCAAAGAAAGCACTGCTGATTCGAGCGACCTCTCCTTGGGGGAGATTGTTAAAGATACAAAAATCCATCGAACAAAGAAGTTTCGGTCACTCGAAAGTAGATGAAAATTAGTTAACGTTTGCTAGCTTAAAAGTCCATCTAAATTAGTATAAATGGGATAACATTGAAAAAGCCCTATATGGCCCAAACAAAGGCCATAGGGGCCAGCCACTTTAGGTCATAAGAGTGGCTATATAATGCCATCTCTTATGTCATTTTTAGGTTAGCTACTTCATATTTTATTTTTCATCTTTAGGGTTTGTAGCCACTCTACTTTTCCTTTCAATACAAAGTTCTTCATTGTTTAATCTCTGTGTTCTTGATCATGTTATCAATCATTGAATGATCTAGGGATCCTACAATATGGTTCTTCTAGGAATACATATTCCAAATTATCAAGAAGAGGTTTAAGTTCAAGATCCGTAGGAGGTTCTTCAAGGGATGTCTTGATTTTATAATCGGTGTTGATGGTGATTTTTTTGAATGGTGGTTCTTCGATATCGAATTCAGAATTCTCATCGGTAGTCATTGCCATGAATTCATCGAATTCAAGGAAAATTTCTTCTTCGAGAAGGGTTCCTTCGATGGAATGGAGGATTTTGCTTCCTTCGTCTAGAAGAGCATCGAAATCTTCTTCCAAAATTTCTATCATCGTTTGAGTAAGAGTGTTTCATTACAGAGTCAATATTAAAGATCATTCGTTTAGTCCTAACTCTAAGATTGAGTTGTTTCTGTTTAACTCAAATAACTGCATCAGGAGTGTGAAAAAAAGGTCGTTCTAAGATGAGGGGAACTTTGTTATCTTCTTCCATTTTGAGAATAACGAAATCAGTAGGAAAGGTAAATTTACCAACTTCAACCAACACATTCTTAGCTATTCAAACAGGGTATTGGAATTATCTATCGGCTAATCTTACACTCATTTTGGTAGGTTTTAGAGTTTCGAGAGATAATTTTGCATATAACGAATATGGCATAAGGTTAATGCTAGCACCAAGATCAGCCAAAGCATTGCAAGAGAATTTTTTGTTGAAATTACATAGAATAAGGAAACTTCCTGGGTCTTTGAGTTTTGGTGGAACTTTATTCTGGATCATCGCTGAACTTTCATCGATAAGGAAAGCGACAGAAATTTGTTCGATTTTATGTTTGTTGCTTATGAGTTCTTTAAGAAATTTTCCATAGTTAGTCATTCCGGCTAAGACGTCGACATGTACGTTGATTCGAACGGCTCAGATCATGTCGAGAAATTTTCCGTATTGGGCCTCCATTTTTTCTTTTCTAAGGCGTTGAGGATATAGAACCTTTGGTTTGTATGGTTTGGGTAACCGTGTTTCTTTGATTGGTTTTGTGGGTTGAGTTTTTGATTTTGGTGTAGGTTCATCATCTTAATCATCACTATCTAAGTTAATAGGGTTTTTGATTTTGTTTTGTTCTTTATTCGGGTTTTCTGGTGGATTGTAGGATTTACCACTTCTTGTGAATATAGCATTTACATGATCATTACGAGCTTGCGGTGGTTGGTAAGCTTTGCTACCTCGTAGGTTTGGTTGAGTGTTGCTTAGAAGAGATCCAGAAGGTCGTCCAGATTGCTTGTTCGCAAGTTTGTCGAACTTGTTTTCAAGATTTTAGATTAAAGCTTGATGATTTTTGCTACTGTTTCGAGTTGAGTTTTGAGGTCCATGTATGTTTCTTTGACAAAGGCATTGGTTGATTGTTGAGACTTCATGAAATCGTTAAACTGTTTTTGAAGATCATAAGGTTTATCATCGGTAGTGGATCGGTAATTGTCTCGATTATAATCATTCCGTCCACTCGAATGCTAGTTATCACGATTTGAGTCTCGGTCGTGGTAATCATTGTAAAAACGAGTCTTACAGAAAGTTTGTATTAATTTATTTTCTTCTTCACGGGACATAGGCATGTCGTCATTGTCAAGATAGGACGTTGGTTGTTTAGCACGCGATTGGAGTTCTTTGTACAGAGCATCTATTTTTATGGTCATGGCATCCATTCGGGCCATAATTTCGTTAGTATCGGAATTACTATTACCTTCATCAGAGAAAGCAACAGTTTTCTTAAGAGATGATTTGGTTTTTTGATTTTTAGCCCAATCGAGCTTGAGTAAGACTTTATCTTCGAGAAGCTAATAAGCTTGATTAGGTGTTTTATAGAGAAAGATACCACCAGCTGCGGTATTAAGAACTTCTTAGGTTATTTCGCTAAGACCATGATAGAAGATTTTGATAATATTGCCTTTAGAAAGATTATGACCATGGCAGTTTCGAAGCATTTCTTACATACAAAGCCAAGTATCGGTCAGAGATTCATTTTCATGTTGAGAAAAGGCACGGATTTCTCAAAGGAGTTGGTCAAAAAGAGCTGGGGGAAAGAATCGGCTAATGAAAGCAGTTCAAAGTTCATCCCACATTTCAATAGTTCCTTTGTTGAGTTCGTCCAGCCATGTTTTCGCTTTTCCAGTGAGTGATATGGGAAACATAATTAGGCGGACAACTTCATTTTTGGTATCTTTGTATTTAAACATATCGCAGATTCCAAGGAATTCCTGAATGTGTTTATGAGGATCGGCTTTGGTTCTACCATCAAATTGGTTTCCTTTGACAAGGATCAAGTGGTTACCTTTAATAGCAAACTCGTTTGCGATTTCAGGATTAGTGATTGTGGAACCGGGAGTTGGAGCGACAACACAGTCGGTAGCCCACATGGGTTCATCATCTATTGGATCGTAATTTTAAAGAATATCAAGAAAGTGATGGAAGTAATTAACGTTAAGAATTGGCGGGTAGACAATTCTCGGGTGTTGTGGTGGATTATTTCTATGATCGTATGGAATTCTTCTGTTTCATGAACGAAGTCTTTGATTCATAGTATGTCTAGGTTCAGGTAAAGGTTCAACAAGTTTAGAATTAGAAGCATGTGTATGCATCCAAGAGAAAAATTGTTTGGGTTAGTTTGCTAGAAAATTGTACCGAAATTTTTAAAAAAGAGGGGAAGTTAAAGTAATTTTCCAGGGTTGACTACAGAACAGCTTAAAAATCCCTAGCAATGGCACCAAAAACTTTGATGTGTTTCAAAAGCTTTAAATTTATAATGACTAAAAATACCAATTTTATTATTAGGAAACACACGGGTAAAAGTATAATCCATGTATGCAGTATAATCTTTTTAGGTAAGACCAGGTCGTTCATAGGGATTTGAGTAGTGTTTAGATAATCAGAAAGAAAATAAACTTTAACTTGGAAACAACTTTTTCTTTTACCAATGATAATAAAGATGACTACTCAGATAGTTGAAAATAATTTATAAGTGTTGGAAATGATCTTGAATATGGAACCTTTAACTTATAAAAAGGATTTCTCATCAAAAAATGTTTTCACAAATTAACTTGATTAACTAAAGACTTATATTTAGTAGACTATACCAAATGTGTCACTCAAATAGTTTAGTTACTTATTATATCAAAGCTTATTTTGTTTATCAATTCATAAAAGTGGATTTTTCAACACAAACGATAAAGATCATAGACAAATCTTTAAAACCACATAGATCATAACGGGTCTTTCGACCTATACTGATATGATTATATAATCTAAGTTGATAAGCAAAAACTAATAAGATAAGATATAACAGGATTGCAACATAAGCTTGAGATTAAAAAGATCACGATCATAGCAAACACTTATTAATTATCATAACGTCACTGAGTAGTCATGAGAGATTTAGCCTCTTATGGCTAAGTGGTTTATAACATCGCTTGATTCAATAATACACTTCATTATTTCAATATACTAATATGAAATTCTGCTTCGTTTTTGATCGTTTAATCTTGAATCTTCAAAAAGGGTGTGGTGTTTATGGTGTTTTGGTTGTATGGTTGGAATGGATGAAGAATTTCTAATGAGAAGATCGAGTTATGAAGAAAGGAAGGATTTATGGGATGAGGCATGAATGAGATGTGTAAAATTCGTCCCCTATTTATAGGCTAAGTCAAGGGTAAAAGTGCGGCGCACAAGGTTGTAAGTGCGGCATACTTTGGGTGTTAATGTAGTAGCATTTAAGTCTTCGTTAATTCTTCATAATCAGGTAAGAAGTGCGGCGCACAAAATTGTAAGTGCGGCGTAGTTGTGGAGTTAATGCTGAATTTTAACCAAGTCTTTATTTCCTTGACTTGAGGAGAAGTGCGGCGCACAATTGGTAAGTGCGGCGTACTTGTGCACTTTTAGATCTTGAATTTTATTTCTTCTTGTCTGTTGTGTTCTTTAGCATATAAATACTCGATCATTGTTGTGTTTATCTTCGGAATGTCTTCAAGTGAACCTGCAAGCAATTCATGCTATTAAGTATCAAAAGTTCATGAGAAATGATTAAATATATGCAAATAATGCCACCGAAAGCATGTATAATTTGGGCATTATCAAGGCCTATGGGCAGTTTTTGCCTTTTATAATCTTTGATCATAGTGCTGCTTTGCTAACCATCCTTAAAAGCCTTAAAAAGAGAAGAAGATCTTTCAAATTTACTAATTACATTATGGATAAGGAAGATTTTCTTCCTACAACAGAGAAAGAATGGAATCAGGAAATTATGGGACAAGATATGTACAGAGTGGTAAAGAAGTTGAAAGATATCAAACAGCCTATGAGGAAGCTAAACTGGAAGAATGGAAATTTGACTGAGAAAGTAGAGTTATATAGAGATAAATTGAAAGCTGATCAAAAAGACATGGCTGGAAATCCTCATAACGAAATAATGAAGGCTAATGAAGCGGAGTGTTTGGCTGAATATTTAATTGCTCTAAATGATGTAGAAAAATTCTTATTCTAAAAAGCTAAAGTTGAATGGATAAGCAATAGGTGTAGAAATATAAAGCATTTTCATAAGGTGATTACAAGCAAAAGAAACAATAATAGAATCATGAGTATCTGTAATTAAAAAGGTGAAAGATTTGAGGGGAGTTTGGTTGCAGAACAATTTGTTAACTGATAACATCAAATAACGTCTATTTTATAGTATCATTTATCCCATGATATTAACCTATTTTGTATAATTACTGTAAAGAATTGTTACTTAATCGATCATATTTGAGAAATGCAGTAACTATGGAGTAATTAGTGAAGATTAGCAAAGGCGCGCATTATGGAGCTTAATTGAAGATATTTTGAAGAATGTTGATTTGAAGACCAATACGCCGTATCCATCAAGAAGATATGGCGTATCTGTGCCTGCACTCACTAAAAGACCACAAAAGGAATGAAGTTTATATGCCATATTCAGAAGACTCTATACGCTGTATTTAGGAAAAGGAATATAATATTCTAGAAGATATCAAACGTGGGCCTTACTCCAAGAAAAGCCCAATACGCCGTATTAAACTCCTTGGATACGCCATATTGAACCGACTTCCAGACCTTATAAATAGAAAACTCAAATATGAATTTTAAGTGTGAAAAATCATATTCTCGATACCTAAACCAAAAAAAGTCAATTTTTAGAAGGAAAAAAGAGCAGAAGAGGTCGAGCAACACAATTCATTCAATAGGAAACATCGTGTAATTCTAATACTCTTGTAATCGTTCAGTTTTTGGTATCATTCGTTAACTCGGTTAGTTTACCTTAGCTAAATTATTACTCTTGTATTTATTATGATGTTTAAAGGCTAATACCATCGGTATTAGCCTTGTATTTATCGTTGATTGTTGTTTATGTTTATCAATTTATACTTGTTTACACGCTTTTGTATACGACCTATCATTCAACTAGATCTAGCAAAGTAGACCAAGTGGATCAAGAGTCCGAGATATCTCTCCATATAGTATTTTATATATCTAGATCAATAGTTACACAAATATTGTCCTTTTAAGTCTGTGTCTAGGATACGCTTCGGGCTTAACTAGTTAATTGGACATTGCCTATGGTTTATTGATAGTGTTGACTAGCAGGTGACCTAGATAATTCAACAAATAACATTCTGATTCCATTAGATAGTTGGACAAGTGGACTACTAGTGTATAAATTGCCATTAAGTGATAAGTGTGTAAAGTCTCCATGAGCTAGGGTTTAACAAGATCACCATTGCTTTAATCCCTAAGATAGATTATAATCAGCAAATAAGGATGCTTTATGTGGATGCTTTAATTATGATAGAATTATTGTGTCTAGGTCTTAGGAAGATGTGACGCCTAAGTCTTAAGAATGATATGCCGCCTCGAGAGAAGAAATCATTGCACTTAATAAACATACCAACGTTCTTATCAGATTAGTAATGGTTAATACAGTTTTCTTATATAAGGTTTAACCGCTCTTTTATCTTTTGTTAATTAGCTTGTGTGGGTAACTGTGTCTTGAATTGATTATTGTTACCACCAAAACTGTGCCACTCTCTCAGGCTAAAAAACCCCCTTTTATTAGATTTAGGATTTAGACTGACATAGGTTTAATATAGGATTAGATTAGAATAGAACTAACACAGATTAGACAACCAAGATATTAATTAAATTGATAGATTTAACCTTGCTCTTAGTGATCAATACCATACTTACCATGAAACTTCAATTGAACAGGTACATTGCCCGTTAAAGTGTTGTTTTTTGTTTAGTCGGCAAAATATAAATTTAAAACTTGAATCACCTTAAAACAACCACACCTCAACGACACATCAAGTTTTTAGCTCCGTTTCCTAGGAGTGAAAATTAATCTTGATTTTTATATTCATATTTTGGTTTTTAACATTAGATTAGATCTAACCTTTAGGATTAGTGTAATTTAGTTTAGTGTATATTCTTATATATTCTGTAAATTACTTGTATATTTGTATATTTAAATGTTTGTATATTTGTGTGTTTAATTGTTTGTGTATTTAATTGTTTTCTTAATACACTGTTTTGATCGAATACCAATACGGCGTATCCATTCATACTGAATACGATGTATCTAGTTTTCTGACCAATACAGCGTATTTATCTTAACAGATTAATACGGCATATCGATCAACTAGAACAGAAATCAAATACTTGATTTTCGTGCAAAATTTTTCTCTACTTTTCTCTGAACAAATCCTACTGATTGTTTATCAATAGTTTTAGGTAGTGCATGACAAGGAGTTCCTCTAACGAACTATTTACACCTTTCAAAGATCTTGAATGAGAATTTCGATCATCAAAGAGACACTTCAAGTCTCTAAGCTTTAGCTGATTGAGATCTCCCAATTTTGATCTATTTTATGATTAAGAATACTCGGAGGAAGAAGAAAAAGAAATGGCGGAAACTATGGAACAATACATGAGCAAAACCAGAGCTGACTATGGATCAGGAGTTGCTAGGCCTAAATTAGAAAACAAAGATCAATTTGAACTAAAAGGCCAATTTTTTAAGGAGATTTGGGAGAACACATTCAGCGGATCAGACAATGAAGATGCTAATGAACACATTGAAAAAGTTCTCGAGATTATTGATCTATTCCACATTCCTAACATAACGGAGAATCAACTAATGCTTAGAGCCTTCTCCATATCTTTAACTGGAGCAGCGAGACATTGGCTTAAAAATGAACCAACCAGTTCAATCATAACTTAGGAAGATCTTAAAACTAAGTTTTTTAAACAAATATTGCCCACCTGGTCGAACTACAAAGAAAATGGAGGAAATCAACAGCTTTTAACAAGAGCCTGATGAAACCTTGTATCAAGCATGTGAATGCTTAAAGAAATCTTGATGAAGTGTCCTCAACACTATTTGACCGAGATGCAGGAAGGAATTTTGTTTTACAATGGGTTGGATATTCCAACACGACAAATTCTCGACTCAAGAGGAGCCATTCCAACCAAGTCTTCTATCGATGCTAAAAAGGCCATCCAAGAAATGGAAGAATACTCTCAAAAGTGGCACAACGGAACATCTAAAGGAAGAAGTACTGAGACTTCTGATGGACTGGCTGCTATACAAGCATAACTATATAATTTGGGAAGAGAAATCAAGAAAGTAAATGAAAACGTTTATGCTGCTCAAGTCAGATGCGAACAATACAAAGGACCCTACTACACTAAAGATTGCCCACAAAAAGAAGAAGGGAAAACCCTTGAAGAAGCTTACTATATTTAATTTGGTAGACCTTTTCAAGGAAGGGGATATAGAGCAACTGCTCCAGGATACTATCAAAGGAACAACGCCAACCCTTCATTTCAAGAACAAAGGCAATCTGTGGAAGAAACCTTGAGCAAATTTATAAGTGAATCAGCAAAGAGACACGAGGAAAAATCTAACTTGATCAAAGAAATCTGAGCTTCGACGGATGCTGCCATAAGGAACCAAGGAGCATCGATCAAGAATTTAGAAATTCAAATCGGATAAATGAGTACGGTACTACAAGAAAGAGGATCCGGAAGCCTACCAAGCTTAACTAAAACAAACCTGAGAGACCAAGTCAAGTCAATTTCAACTACTATTGAAGCTGATTCAAACCTGATATGCCGTATCCACTGGATAGGACAGAACCTTACTTTACAAGCCAAGACAGACAACGGTTCCTTTTCCTGGTTGTTTGGAAGAACATTATTGTGAAGAAGAGGGGAGCTATGGACCAAAATTCATGGAAGCTTATGGAGCTTCACTTATCAATAACACCATACCTCAAAAAGAGAAAGACCCAGGAAGTTTTACTTTACCTTGCTTTATTAATGATTTTTGCTTTGACAACGCCCTTGTTGACTTAGGAGCTAGCATTAGTGTTATGCCTCTTTCAACTTACCTTAACTTAGGATTAGGCAGATTAGCTCACACAAGGTTGATAGTGGAGTTAGCAGATGGGACTGTGAAATATCCAAAAGGAATTGCTGAGAACATACTAGTAGTTTTTTTGGTAAATCTACTTTCCCAGTAGACTTTGTAATTTTAGATATGCCCGAGGATGTAAAAGTACCCTTAATCCTTGGAAGACCATTTTTTGTACCGCCCGTGCTAACATTGATGTTTATAAAAGAAAGATTACTTTTAGAGTTGGGGAAGAAAAGATTGTTTTTAAAAGCATTAAACCTGCTAGTAGTTTAATTAAGAGGGTCTATATGCTAAGTTTAAGAGAAATAATGAAGCTTGATTTAGAAGCTAGGCTAATGGGAGAGACTTTGGTGTTTAATAGATCATTAGACCCTTTCTCGGAAGACTTCATTGAATTATATGATCTAAATGAACCAATTAAGCTTAGGAGAAATCAAGGAGATGATTTAATGCCCACCATTAAGGAAGGTAAGGTAATTGAGGAATTTAGAGCTAGAAATGATAATCTTAATGCTGGAATTGAGGATTGTCCTAGTTACTGTGATAATGATAAGAAGATCCATATAGATTGCGCTCACAACTTAAAATTTTCTTGTATGATAGGATTTGAATTTACACACGCAATTTTTTTCCCATTATTGTATGTCAACGTAATGTCAAGAGAATTTCATAACTCAATAATGAACAAAAAGATGGTGTACAAAGGGAATAATGTTGTTGGAACCTTAATGAATGTTCCTATGTTTGTTGGAACTTTTTTTTGTTGTGACGGAGTGTGCAGTTTTGGAAAACATGAATGCTTATCGCAATGAGGGCATGGGCGATGTTATTTTTGGTGAACCGTTCTTATGAGAAGTTGGAATTAAAGCAAGATGGTTTGATGGAATGATAACCCTTTATAAAGGTGATGAAGAGGCAACTTACCTAATGGTGCGATCACATCCGAGGTTTAAAAACCATACTAATGAGAAATGCAACAAGATCCTACCATTATTGAAGGTAAGTAATAAGGATATGAAGAATGGAATCTCGCATACATACCAAAAGCTTAATGGGTTTTACAAGGGAGTGTTGAATTTAGGACCCGACTATATTCGACATGCGAGGATGGAAGAATATCTCACATGCGGGCATGTAAGCGTGCATGAGATGGAATAAAGGAGAAGCTGAAGAAAATTCTAACTTAAAGACTTTGCTGTAAACAAAAGTGCTTGCCAGGAGACAACCCGAAATGTTATTTAATTTTGTTATCGGGTCTGTCTTCCCAGAAACTAATACGGCGTATCCGCCCCATACCATACGGCGTATGGAGTGTCTGGACGTTATCAATCTTTATTTTTCATACACTTTAAAAACATTATTGTCAGTTTTGCGAATACGCCATATTCTATTCACTAGATACGTCGTACCCACAAACTGACCCATAATTAGTTTGTTTAGCTTAGTTTAAATTAACCATAGGTACCAAGATAGAATTGCATTTGTTTTTTGAGAATTCACACAGGACATCATGATGGAAATTTCGACGAATATTGGTGGAAAATATGGAAGATTTTAAAGTGTTGAAGTCTTAAATCTTCAAGGCGGTTGTTCAACACTTATTATTGCTCACAAACACAACTTGGAGAATCTACCGAGCAAATCTCAAGGAAGTTTCTCATTCTAATTATTTTTATATTCTCGTAATTAATGCTTTACATATACAACAAGGACGTTGTATAATTCAAGTGGGAGATGGGAAATAGAATGCTTACTTGTTTGAATTTTCAATTATGCTTAAATTTAAAAAAATTTCAAGCATACTTTTGTGAAATTACATGTTACATAACCCACACACAATAACCCTTGATAGATATTATGAGGATTTAACCTTTCTGTTTCTAAACATTTACCTAAATTCCACAAAATATGACTATGCCGGTGATGTAGTAGACTTTAGAACTTGGCTTGGTATATCTATTCGAGATCGCAATAATAAGTACTATGGATTTAGATGGAGTAACTTGTTTAAATTGGTAAATCTTAGGATACAACCAAATCGCCTATACATGTTGTTTATTAACTAACTACACCGGTTAGTTAACCTTCGTTTAAACCCTTCCACTCTTATTTTTAGAGTGATGATCTACTAGAACAACCCGTAGAGCCAATCCTTTAGGAAGTTACACTAATTATTTGTTTCGTTACACCCTTACACCTTAAACCTACCCTGTTAGATTAAGTATTAATTTACAATTGCTAGTTGCTTAAAGTGTAGAGTTTGTATTTCCTGAGTCTTGTGTCATTTTCTATCTTTGGTGACGGTCGGAAATTTACACAATGCAAATGGGAATGTATATTAGTAGTCAAAGCTCATGTGATTTTACTACATTCATAATTAATGGTGAATCTGAAGAACGAAGAAATTACCAAAGGAATTATTTGGAATTGTTATGATTGTGAAGATGGTGAAACTACACCGAGATCTGAAGTATAGTTAGCAAAAAAATGAAAAAATGAGAAAAATAAAAAAAGAAGTGAGAAAGTTTGATAATCGTTTCAAGAATTACCGAAGGAATCATACGAAGGATTGATTATTCATTGATACGTCAAAGAAAATCAACGATGTAGAGTATTGTACAAAGTGGAAGATATAACCGCTTACCCTGTAGAGTATATAAAGTTTTTGAGATGATTGGGAAGTTGATCGTTATAGGAACGCCAACTTAGGTTGTTGTTTTTTATCTATGGTCAAGATGTTATAAATAGTTATGTCTTTATCATAATAACGGTCGGGAAAATAAGTGTCTAGCAACTTGTATCTTAGTCTTAATCAATTTTTTCTTGATTTTTATTTAACACCAATTTACTCCCCTCTCACTTGATGATTAGCCATTGGTATTACTCGAACAACGATGTGATCGAGCGTGTGTGTCTATCCAGTGGATTCTGGTATTTTATAGTATCATTTATCCTATGATATTAACCTATTTTGTATAATTCCTATAAAGAATTATTACTTAATCAATCATATTTGAGAAATGCAGTAATTATGGAGTAGTTAGTGAAGATTAGAAAAAGGCGCACATTATGAAGCTTAATTGAAGATATTTTGAAGAATGTTGATTTGAAGACCAATACGCCGTATCCATCAAGAAGATACGGTGTATCCGTGCCTGCACTCACCAAAAGACCACAAAAGGAATGAAGTCTATACGCCGTATCCAGAAGACTCTATACATTGTATTTATGAAAAGGAATATAATATTCTAGAAGATATCAAACGTGGTCCCTACTCCAAAAAAAGCCCAATACACCGTATCTAACTCCTTGGATACGCCGTATTGAACTGACTTCCAGACCTTATAAATAGAAAACTCAAAAATGAGTTTTAAGTGTGCAAAATCATATTCTCGATACCTAAACCAGAAAAGTCAATTTTCAGAAGGGAAAAATAGCAGAAGAGGTCGAGCAACGCAATCCATTCAATAGGAAACATCGTGTAATTCTAATACTCTTGTAATCGTTCAGTTTTTGGTATCATTCATTAACTCGGTTAGTTTACCTTGGCTAAATTATTACTCTTGTATTTATTATGACATTTGAAGGCTAATACCTTTGGGTATTAGCCATTATTATGAAGATCTGAATGTTTGGTATTTGTTTATGATGGGGGACCAGAACTGGAAAAAAGGAAAAAGGGAAATAATTTGGAGAACAAGATAATCCTAGTAAATCTAGAAAGAAATCCAAATAAATTTGGAAACAGATTTATTACTTGGTCAAAAAGGATTTTCTTATGTTTATCTTTATCTTTATTTGGTAATTAGGATAACTATGCAATTAGGATATCTTTTTTATTTTTAATCAAGATTCTTCTTAGGTCTATATAAACCATATTCCAGCATTCTGTATTCATTTAGTTTTATTAATAAATCAAATTTCTTTTATACGTGTCTTCATGTTTTATCCTTCTATTCCTACGTGAACTAGAAACCAGTCTAGGTTTCTTGGCATTTTCCATTAACCTGTTCACCAACATGATTGTGAACGAAACTAGCTTCCGTTGTCATACATCAGGTGGTAATCAGAACAGGTCTACCCTGAGTGATAACCCTTGGTTCCATCATATTCGATTCATCGAATTTGAACCATCAAGTTCTGGTAAGTTATCGTATTAGGTTTCTCCTAATTCTAACTCCAGATCATCTATCCTTGTATTCTATTTTCTCAAAAAAAAACTTTTACTGTTCAGCATTACTATTCATTCATACTGTTCACGAAAAAAGATTATTTTTTTAAGTGACCATAAATGATAATACCTCACTTTTGCAAGCCCTACAAGCGATTCAACAACAATTACAACAACAGTCACAACAACTGCAGCAACAATCATAACAGTAATAGCAACAACTGCAGCAACAATCACAGCAACAAATCAAGAAAAATACTAAAATTCTTGAGGCACTGAATATTCGCGAACAACCAAAACGTGATAAGAGTCGTTATGGGTCCTCCAGTGATGAAGATGAAGAAGGTGTACACGCTGATCCTGCGAATCAGCAAAGAAGCCGTATGCCTAGGATAAAGGTGGACATACTGACTTTTTCGGGGTCATTAAACATTGAAAAGTTTCTTGATTGGGTTTTCGAAACAGAAAAGTATTTTGAACTCATGGACATTCTCGAAGACTCCCAAGTCAAATACGTTGCTTACAAGTTAAGAGGAGCTGCCTTATCTTGGTGGGACAACCTTTAAACAGGTCTTCAGCATCAATGAAAGCAACCAATTAGCACATGGTGCAAGATGAAACAAGTAATGTTTATGCTCTTTATTCCAGTTGATTACGAACAAACTCTTTATTCACTATATCAGAATTGTCGCCAATATTCTCAAACCGTATTAGAATATGTGGAAGAATTCATATGACTTGCCTCGTGAAATCAGTTAAGCGAGTCTGATGCGCAGCAAGTTGCGAGGTTTAACAATGGTCTTCGTTATGATATTTAAGCCATTATTTGTCTCCAAACAACTTGGACTCTTGATGAAGCTGTACGAATGGCATTGAAAGCAGAACATACAATTAGTAAGGGCAAGAATAACTCCAAGTTTAAAAGTAAACCTGATTTAAACCAAAGTTTGAATAAATCAGGTGAAAAGACACAACCACTGAGTTCCAAAAAAGCAAGTACTGAGAAGAATAAGTCCACATATGCAAGTACTTCTTCACATGCCACAAAGAAACTGACAAATCCGTATGCCCGACCCGTTGGTAACAAGTGTATTAAATTCTAAAAAACAGGTCATACTTCTAACCAATGTCGAGCGAAAGTCGTTAATGTCACAGAGCGAGAGCGAGGTAAATGGTACGAGGAAGAATCTAAGAATGAAGAATGTTTCATCCGACCCGAAGATGTTCTTGATGAGGAAGAAGATGATGAACATGAAGCTTATTCTTATGTTGTTCATAGATTAATGCTCACCACTCCTAAAATAAGTGGAGACACCTAACGACACAAAATCTTTCAAACACGATGTAAGATCAATCAAGATGTCGTCAACGTCATCATTGATGGTGGAAGTAGTGAGAATATCATCTCATGAGATATCGTTACTCGACTCAAGTTAACATCACAAAAACATCCGACACCATACAAGATCGGTTGGATTAAAGCTGTAGGTGAAGTACGGGTAACTGAACAATGTGAAGTTCCGATTTCTGTAGGTAAATACAAAGGTACAGTTTTATTTGACATTATAGACATGGATGCGTGTCATGTCTATAACAACACAAGAATTTTCATCAAATAAAAATCTATTTTACTATTATCACAATTGTACGGGGAAATTTTTCACTTTATTACATTACTTGCATTGTTAATATCTTAGTATGTCATGTAACTTACATAACTAAAGTAGATGAGCTCACGCAACCTATCTATAGCAATCCTGTCTTCATATATATGTCAAGCAAACATCATAACATGTCAAGTTAATATCATTCTATCATCATTACAAAGTACATTATGTTGAGTCCCTTGGCTCTGGATATACTGCCTTAGAATATAAGGTTATTGTTATCTTGGATAAACACAAGATAAGCAATGGTAAGAAACTTTGATGCTATGTTTCACCAAAGGCTATGCGGAATCTAACCTTTAGTGTTTAAGAAGAATAACAACTATGAAGGAATAAACAAGAGATTTACACAAAATGCTTTAATATTATTATTTCAATAATACGAGTACTCAGAAGTACTAGGGTTACAAACCTTAAAGCTATAGGAGATGTATGTGTTTTCTATATCTTTACAACTTAATCTAAGGACTCCTTTTATAGAGAAGAAGTCCTGTACATGATAAGACCTAACAATATCTTCTAAATATATGAGATATACACAAAGATATATTCTAAAAATAACTCTACGCGTCTTTAACTAAGCATTATTCTTTATCTTCATTAGCAGTTGAAAGTCTTTAAGCAGTGGGAACCAGCAGTGGCATAAGTACTCTAGCAGTGGGAACTTTACTCTGGCAGTGGGAATTATGAAACTGGTAGTGGGAATGCCTTAGTGCATTTTATTCCCAACAATCCTCCCCTAAACTTGATTCTTCATCAAAATATCAAGTTTCTTAAATAAAATGAATACATTGAGAGGATGCTTCAAATACTCCTTTGCCTTGGTTGATTTGCAATATTGTAAATCTTGACCACAACTTCATTCACCCTTTCTGAGTAGGTGTCCACTTATAACTTGTTACTTATCATCACAGTTGCCAGACCCTTGGTTATTGGATAATCATTTTCATCCAACATAAAAATTTCATGACACCTTGATGTTAATACATGATGCACTCCACTTGTATCATAAAGCTTCCATTTAAGTGGTTCATGCATATACCTCTGAAGCTTCCATAATTTATCCATAGGATCTAGTTTATATAACCTCTTAAGGTCTACCCAAAGTTGTTTTTCCATATCATCAGAGAGTTGCCCTGCGCTCTGAAGTTCTTGACTCAAGCTCCAAAGTTTGTTCAGATCATCTCTATCAATATTCTTCAGCATTTCTTCAAAGGATTGATACAACTCTTCATGCTCTCCTACTCTGACGATCTTCTAACATTTCTTCTTTCTAGTATCAAAGACGTACCATCTAACAATTGGTCTTTTCACCTGTAGAGCTTCAACATACACTTCTTCCATAGGTACTAGTTCCATCATATCTTTTAATTCTTCATCAATAAGGCCATATCCTGAAGGTATATCTTCATCAATGTGAGCTTTCTTTAAAGGTTTTGCAGCAGACTTCAACCTTTTTGAACTCTTTTGCTCCAGATGTATTCCAAGCCTCTTAACTCTTTGACTTTCTTCATGTGAATCCATTGGAGTGAAATCTTGAGCTCTTTCCTAAATTGGAATAAATTCTGCTTTAATCTGTTCAAAAGTCATCCCTTTAAAATCTTTCACCTTCCAATTTGCATGACTTTTTAAAACTGCCATGTAGAATTTCTTCTTCTCTAATTTGGTATTTAGCTTTTATTGCTGTTCTTGATATCTCTTGACTTGAACCAATCTCTTTTGATAGTTGAGAAGTACAGTGATTAGTTCAATATTTTCTTCCAAACTCAAATTCTGTTTAGCAGCTTGATATTCTTCCATATGCTTATTTACCATCTCAATACTTCTATCCAGTTCATTAATCATTTGCCCAAGGTACTCTTTAGTTTGAAGTCTTGCCATTTCAGCATCAAGGGCAAGTTGATCTCCAGCAGCTTGATCTTCTTAAGCAAATTCAGCCTCTAACCTTTTAGCTTCTTGTTCACTTAGTAACTCTAGTGCCCTCTTCTTGCTTGGTTTTTCAAACACAATCATGATCTCCTTCCCTTTACTTCTTGTAGTTACAGTTGGAGAACTTGTAAAGTGAGATTGCTGAGAAGGTTCAATTACAATCCCCTTTGAAATTTTTGTCCTTCTTAAGTATTGAGTAACAGCAGTGGATGTTGTTGTAGTAGCAGTGGCGACAACAGGGGAAACACTTGCACTGGCAGTGGTAAATGGAGAACTAACAGTGGGAACTGATTGAGCAGCAGGGGTAACTTTCTTCACTCCACCACTAGCTAAAATGTTTGCCGCTCCCATAGAACTCAATATGTTTACCATGTCGCTACTTTTACTGCCTTTATCTGTGCTCTTACTAGTGTCTTTCTTAGAAACTAACTCCTTTCCTGAAACCCTTGTTTCTTCTCTTGTAAATTCTCCTCCCCTGTTTGGAGCATCCTCCTGATCATCACTTTGTCTCCTCTTCTCATTGTCTTCAAGAGCCTTGACCCTAGCCTTTAGTTGAATAATTTCCAGGTCTTGGTTCTTGATTGTTGATGCCATAGAAGTGAATTGTGTTTGAAGAGTGGTACAAAAAGTCATCAATTCAGTAATTGTAGGTTGCATAATACCCTTATCATCACCAAAGGAAGTAACCCTTGGGGGTGAGTCACGGGGAATAGCAAAGGACTTAGCAATGGTTTCCCTGGCCTGTCCTGCATCTAAGCTAAAGACAGTAGGAAAAGCCTCTCCATGTCTGACACCTCTTGAAAGAGATGCAGGCTCATCTGCTCCAGGTGTGAGTGCTTTAGACTGAGCAATCTGTATAGCACTCTTGGTTAATCTCCTAGGTGTGGGAGTTGGTGATGAAATTTGTGATGTTTGAGAAATAGATGTTTATGGGGGGATTAGAGTAGTGACAGTAGATGTAATAACTGGTGCTTGCTGAGGATAGGTAATATGAGGTTCATCATCATGAATGGAATCATGTATTGGTGAGGGTGTGTGATGGGGCTCAGCTGGGATTGCTGACCCTTCACCCTGAGGAAGAAGCATGCAATCAAAAAGACCAATGTCTCTGCCAAAAAAACTTGGGCTGTTTACCCTCAGATAGTAAAAACTTTTTGAGAATATAAGGGTATTTTATAAGTAGTTTTGTGTTTAATAGCCCCAAACTCACCCATGTTTAAACATATTTCAAGAAATCTTTGGTACATTAAAAATTTTCTAGTTTTTCTTTTAATATTTGATATCAAACCATCCAAAATCATTTTTGAAAAATTATAAGTCCTATTTGTTGTAAAACAAACAATAGCAATAGCAATATTACTACTGAATTCATTAAAACTATTACTCTTAGGACTTATACATTGCATAAGTGTGTGGATTAGAAATTTCCACTAATGAGTGAATTGCCCTTTTTGAAAAGAAAACCTTTGATTTCTGAAATATTATATCCCTTCAGTGAAAGGTTTGCAAACAATTCAGTGTCAGGCAGGGCACTAATACTTCTGTCATCATTTAGTTGGAGACTCCTCCTAATTAATGATTCAGTAATAGTCCTCTGCTTTCCATCAATTGTAGCAAGAATCTTTGTTTCTCCATTAGCTGTTTCAGTCCTTGCAGTGGACCAAAACTATCTAATATGTGAAACATATATAGTAGGACGAACTTCTAGAGCATACCTGATGTGGGAGCCCCGAAGAAAGTCCACTATCTTATGAAAATCATGATTTTGCTCTGTTTTCTCTAAATTCGCCACCATATTGTGATAGTCATAAAAATCAAGCTTTCCCATGATCAAAATAAGAGATTAAGGTAATGGGTTTAGGTTTAGATTACTGTGTTGGTACTGTGGGTGATTGTAATTAAGAGAGTATAACCGCAGAAAGTAAAAAGATAAGTATAAATCAAGATAATCGAGAGAAAATATTTTTAAAAGAATAGAAGTATCTTGAGTTATCTTTGTATAAGGTTATATAGCAAAAAAAGGCCTAAAAATTCTCAACGACTCTTTAATTAATGCAACAAACTTTTAAGCCCAACAGTACCAACGGCTATATTGTCAGCGGGAAAATAGTCAAGCGGTCAAATAATGGGAAGTTAATACTAGCAGTGGAAACAATTTGGTCTAGCAGTGGGAAATATTCCTAAGGATATAAACTTAGCTTTAATAATCAAAGAGTAAGCCTACCCTATCCATACATACACACTTGCAAATACAAGATAGACATGCATGAATTCAAGAGTCCTTTCCTCGCTAATTGACCCATAAAGAAAGTTTATACACATATTTGCCACTGAATCCCCAATTTAACCTATTATTAAAATTTCCCTGAGGCACCACCCTACCATATCCATACTAAGTCAAATGTCTTGGCAGCATAAGTCCCTTCTTCAAGAATCATATACCCAAATGTCTCAGTACATCTCATACATGCTAGGAACGCCAAGATAGATATGAAAGTAACTCTTGAGAACCAAATGTGTATATAACCCATGAATAAGAATATATACTACAGTGCCTTGGAGATTTAAGAACTCAATGGAGTAATTAAACTACCCTTTATTATCACATAAACCTCACTTCACCAGTGGGGAAAGTCTAAGACCCTCCATAAGTACTCTATAAGTACCCTGATCCTAGTGGTTCCTAATCCCAACCCAAGAGATATTTGACTTACATCATTAGCACATTAGATGTGATTACTTGTTTGATACACCATAGAGATTCCTCATGCCATGCCTAAGCTGCAATTGTTAGTCCAAAACTAAGAAAAACACTAGCAGTGGAAAAAATAACCCAGCAGGGGGAAAAAGTTACACTGTTAGTGGAAACTTTAACAGTGGAAAAATGACTAACAGTGGCATTTTAGACATAGCAGTACAAAAAGATTATTGATCAAATAGTAGTACCAATCCTATACAAAACATTACAAGAACCATGAAAAAGACATTTTAGGGATTGAGCATTCCAATACTTACTACTAAGGACTGGAATCTTCCTACATCAAAAGGTTTAGTTAATAGATCTGCTACATTATCATCTGTATTAATATGATCTACTTTGATTAACTTCTTTTCATAGCAATCTCTGATAAAGTGATGTCTTATATCAATATGTTTGGTTTTTGAATGATTAACAGGATTTTTAACAATACAAATGGCACTATTATTATCAATAAAGATTTGTGTATGCATAAAATTATACCCATAATCCAGCAACTGATTTTGAATCCAAAGAACTTGTCTATAGCAACTTGCAGCTGCCATATATTCTGCTTCAGTTATGGAAGTTTCCACAATAGTTTGCTTCTTGCATTACCAAGAGATCAATCTTCTTCCCAAGAACTGACATCCACCAGTTGTGGATTTTCTATCATGATTATCACCATCATAATCACTATCTGAGTAGGCCACCGAATCAAATGGAGATTCTTTAGGATACCAAAGTCCTAACAGAGGATGACCTTTGAGATACTTTTAACAGCATGAAGATGACATTCTTTTGGTGTGACTTGGTGCTTAGCACAGACATAAACAGCAAACATAATATCTGGCCTAGATGCAGTTAGATACATAAGAGATCCAATCATGGATCTATACAAGTGCAGATCTACATCTTTTCCAGGACCATCTTTTCCCCAAGGATTCTCCCTATCCATGGGAGTGTTTGCTGACCTTACATCAGTGTACCCATATTTCTTCAGGATATCATTAACATATTTTTCTTGGGAAAGAAAAATCCTATTAGGATTTATAAAAGTTGATATGATGTCAGAGATGAAGGAAGGTTTTAATACTAATTGAAGATTAGTCAATCAGCATTTAATGCTGATTGTTTAGTTTCCTAATTAAAGATAAAGATTAGTCAATTAACATTTAATGCTGATTGTTTATTTACACATCTTGTAACCCTAATCCCTCTAGTATATAAAGAGGGGTATAGAGCTAGTGTATTTAAGAATTCATTCAAAATGTAAAAACAAAAGGTGTGTGTGAGTTCTCTAGGCGTCAAGCCTATAAGGCGCCTAGGCTTTTAGTAGTTTCTTATTAGTAGCTTATTAGTAAGCATATTAATAGTAATCTTTTATTAGCAAAACCTTGTCAATAATCATGATTATTCTTATTGTTATTCCGCTGCCTATATCATGATTATTATATCCTAGTTGAGTTAGATCTATGGATTTAACAATTGTTATCAGAGCGGGTTGCTCTCGATATCTAGGGTTTATATAAGGTTTTTGTGTCGTTTTCGTAAAGATAATAATGATGGCATACTAGGGTTTTTTGTGCTAACCCTAATTCGATTTGTAGCAGCGTCAGCAACAAGAATTATTCGCTGGTCATTAATTCATGTGCGATTATGGTTTGAATTAAATCTGCTATGGAGATTGAAGGGTCAACGACAAAATGATTGGAGTGGGTCCAAAGATTGATTCGTATTATTATTAAAAGATGATACTGCTCACAAGTTTATGAAGAAAAGTTATGAAGTTCATGTGTGAATCGGTTGATTACAATATGATGAAGATATGGGTCTAATTTATGAAGTCATCACGTGTGAATGGAGCATGCATACAGTTATTAACACTATACAAGTGATATTGATGGGGATTAAAACTTGGGCTTATATATATTTTAACTGTTCGAGTACTATGTATACGATGGAATACATATATTCGGCAACAGTAGGCTTAAAGTATTGAAGGAAAAAGAATGGGATGATCACGTCAGGTATTGGGCTTTATATGTGAAGTTGCTGATTTAATATGGTATGCCAGCATGTTATACTTTGTTCTGCTTGGTACTGTTCATTCATGAATTAATACTGCTTGGTTTGCGAAGTTAATACTGTTCATTCTCGGTTAATACTGGTTATATGAATGTTAATTCTGGTGGAGTTTGTGACAGTACAGCGACAGTAAATGTGTCGCTAATTGCAGTTGTGACAGGTTTTGTGACAGCTTTGCAACAACCTTGTAACAGCCCAGTGACTACATAGTGACGGATTAGCAACAGAATATTTGGTCACTAACAGGTTATTGTGACAAATTTAGGACAGTAGAAAGTGTTGCTGATTTTATTAATGATTTGTAATGGTTTCCTTGTCCGATTAAGCAAGTTAATTCTGCTAGTGTTATACGATATCGGACGACACACTCTTCTTGTTCTCGATTCCTACTGTACTACATGGTTCATGCTGGTTATGTTCTTAGTTTGTCCTGGTTACTATTTGATTCCCACTGATGGGTTTCTACTATCGCATACGGTTCCTGCTGACTTGTTGTATACTAATTTCTTTGGTCGGTTTTGGTTCCTTCTGGTATGCTTATATTTTAGTGACTAGTCTGATGTCACTACTGTTACGGGAGGAAGGAGTTCTTAGCCATCATCATTTCATTAAAGAAGATTGGTTATTACTTATTTGTTATTGTAGTTGATTTTTATAGATGCGTGTCTTATTATATCTCAAATGGCTTCAACATTTTAAGGTAACTTGCTTGGTTTGTATGGTGACGAAGACTTGATGAATCTAGCGAAGGGGTACAATCCATCTTATTGTGCTTAATGCGTACATTTGCTTAAATTTTGTCAAGAGGTTTTGATCTTTACTACTCATATTTTATGAGTTTGACGTTACGTAGATAGTGCAAGACATAAGACACAGGTTTAGGAGATTCTACTTCTTCATCAAACCAGTTATACTTGATTTTCTTCATCAGTGATTACTTCATGGAGCCTATTGGAATCGAGGTTTATCGACATGTACTTTTTAAGGGGAAGCTGATCCCTACTTGAGTTGATAAGCCAAAAAGAAGAAGAATGCATGAATCAAGGGGAAGTCGTAGCCTTCATCATTATTAGCTTCAGGGGAAGCTCGTACTTATACTTTTTGTCATATCAACTAGGGGAAGATTGTTGGGATTTATAAAAGTTGATATGATGTCAGAGATGAAGGAAGGTTTTAATACTAATTGAAGATTAGTCAATCAGCATTTAATGCTGATTGTTTAGTTTCCTAAATAAAGATAAAGATTAGTCAATCAACATTTCATGCTGATTGTTTATTTACACATCTTATAACCCTAATCCCTCTATTATATAAAGAGGGGTATGGAGCTAGTGTATTTAAAAATTCATTTAAAATGTAAAAACAAAAGGTATGTGTGAGTTCTCTAGGCGTCAAGCCTATAAGGCGCCTAGGCTTTTAGTAGTTTCTTATTAGTAGCTTATTAGTAAGCATATTAATAGTAATCTTTTATTAGCAAAACCTTGTCAATAATCATGATTATTCTTATTGTTATTCTGCTACCTATATCATGATTATTATATCCTAGTTGAGTTAGATCTATGGATTTAACAAATCCCATCCTTCCTTTGTAGAACTTGCAAACCCAGAAAGAAGTTTAGTTCTCCCATGGCACTCATCTGGAATCTATCATGCATTAATGCCTCAAATTCTCTACATAATTGTTCATTAGATGACCCAAAGATAATGTCATCTACATAAACTTGAACTAGTAAGAATTCTCCTTTATGTTTCCTGATAAAGAGAGTTTGATCAATAGTGCCCCTTGTGAATCCATTGTCCAACATATATTTGGATAATGTACCATACCAAGCTCTGGGGGCTTGATGTAAGCCATACATAGCCTTTTTTACCTTGTAGACTTTATCTGGAAAGTCAGGGTCTTGAAAACCAGGAGGCTGCATCACATATACCTCTTCATCAATTTTTCCATATAGAAAGGCACTCTTAACATCCATTTGGTATACTATGAAACCCATGTAAGCAGCATAGGCTAAGAAGAGTCTAATAGCTTCAATCCTTGCAACAGGTGCAAAGACTTCTTCATAATCAATGCCTTCTTCCTGAGTGTATCCTTAAGCAACAAGTCTTGTCTTATTTCTAATGACAATCCCCTTTCATCTTTCTTGTTTTTGAGAACCCATTTTGTTCCAATAGGTCTCACTCCTTTAGGGCAATCAACAAGAACCCAAACCTGCTGAATTTTAAACTGAAGAAGTTCTTCTTGCATAGCTTCAACCTAGCTTTCATCTTTGAGAGCATTAGTTATCTTCTTGGGTTCTTCTTGAGACAAGAAACATGAGAATAGACAAAGCTATAGTAAATTAGGGTTTGTCTTTTGATGGATTGTTGCAATAAAGCTCTGTTTTGTCATACTTTTGACCTTGTGTCTGGTTTGTACAGGAGTATTAATAGGACCAATTATATGTTGCTTTGGATGATCCTTATTAATCTTGAAGGTTGGAGTTGGACTGACTTGGATGGTAGTTTCCATGTTGCTTAAGTCAGCTTCTACTTTAGTTAGTCTAGGTCCTTGTGAGGTATCTCCAAAGAAGTATTTTAGATTGTCTTGAGATGGCACAGCATTGACAATAGATGGTGGCTATGTGTATTGACATCCTCCTCCCCTGGATTTGATAACAGTTGGAACAGGTGTACTAGCAGTGGGAACAGGAGTTGCCACTGCTGGTGAAGAAGAAGGTTCAGCTGACTCATAAGAGAGAATATCTTGACTAGCAGTAGGAACAAACTTTCCACTGCTTTCAGAGACTTCTTTATTAACTTCTTTTTCCACCTATTCAGAGACTGCATAATCACTTTGAGTAACATCTTGCTCTTGTTGAGGAGAATTGATTTCAAGAACTACATCAGGCTCCTTAGGTGCTACAGAGGTAGTGGCTTCTTAAGCTTCATGAAACCAATTGGTAAGAGAAATGAATCTAAGAGAAGACTCTTTTTCCTTCACAGCATTCTTATCATCTTCTTTTGTACCTGAAATGTTAGAAGAAGATGCTCCTGCAACAACTGGTACATAATTCATAGATTTTGTTAGATGCTCAATATTAAACAACCAATCTGGACCAGCTCCTTTGACAATAGCTTGATTCTATAGGAAATCTATGTGCAAATTTTCCTCAATGTGCCTGGTTGTTTTGTTATACACCCTGAATGCTTTACTACTTAGAGAGTATCCTACAAAGAAACCTTCATCCCCTTTTGCATCAAATTTTCCCAAATGATCTAAGGTATTAAGAATCATCACATGACACCCAAATGGTTTAAGAAACCCTATAGCAGGGGCTCTTTCATTAAACAATTCATAGGGTGTTTTAGTATGTGGCTTGATTACGAAGACCCTGTTTTAAACATAACAGGCAGTGTTAACTGCTTTAGCCCAAAAGGTAACAGGAAGTTTAGCATCAGCCAACAAGGTTCTAGCTGCTTCTATGAGTGTTCTATTTCTTCTTTCAGCAACTCCATTTTGCTAAGGAGTTCTAGCATTACTAAACTCTCTCTTAATACCCTTTTTAGAGCAAAAATCATCCATATCCTTGTTTCTAAATTCACCCCCATTATCACATCTGATAATTTTTACCTTAAGGTCCTTTAGATTTTCTATCTCAGTAATGAAGTCTCTAAGGATTCTAAATGTCTCATCTTTAGTTTTTAGAAAGAAAGTCCAAGTAAACCTAGAAAAATCATCAGTCACAACTAAGCAGTACCATTTGTGGTTGAGACTACTAATGGAGGTAGGTCCAAACAAGTCCATATGCAAGGTGTGAAGGGGTTTAGAAACAGAGGTCACTAACTTAGATTTACATGAGGCTCTATGCTGTTTTCATTTCAAACAATCAACACAAGAGTGGTCATTGTCAAATATTTTGTTAGGCAATCCTAAAACTAGATTACTCCTAACCAGCTTATTCATTGTTTTGAAATTTACATGACCCAATCTCCTATGCCATAACATGCTTTCATCTATAGAGGCTTTAGCAATCAAGCAAGTTAAGTTTTCATGAGGAACAATATTTTTTAGATCAACAGCATACATGTTATGATGTCTAGGGGTTCTAAGCAATACATGCCTATCATCATCAAGCTTAAAATCTCTACCCAATACAATGCATTCAGAATCAGTGAATAAAACACAATTTTTGTTATCACAAATCTGAGATACACTAAAAAGGTTATATTTAAGCTCTTTCACAAAATGCACGTTCTAAAATTCAAGTTTACTAGTTTTTATTATGCCTTTACCAGTGATCTTTCCACCTCCATCTCCAAATGACACATATCCTCCATTATATGGCTCAAAATCAGAAAGATAGGATATGTTGCCAGTCATGTGCCTTGAGCAACCACTGTTCCAAAATCCTTTGTCATCAATATTATCCTGTGGTTTGCCCTGCACAAATGAAAGAGAATTAGTTCTCTTTAGGGACCCAAGCCATTACTGACTTGAGCCTGCCTCGTATATCAATGTATTGATATTTGTTAAAGATCACTGATACACCATTGGCATTTGAACCTTGAGTAGATTTTTGTTTAGGTTTCTAAATCCAACGAGCTAAGGCCTTTACAGCATTTCCCTTGTTCCCCCAATTAGCAGCAACTGTTGGCTTAACAGTAGGAAATTTTATGCCAACAGTGGAAAATTTTGTTCTACCAGTGGGAACATTTGCTCCACCAGTGGGAAATTTTGGAACCTAAATTTGATTTTTAGCTGCTTTCTTTCTTTGAAAAAGCCTTTTTGAATGTGCTGTTGGTATAATAGATGACAATTTTGTTTTAGCAACATTCATTTTTGATCTATTAATCTCAACAAGATTTGTGCTGGATTTGAGTAAAACAGCCTTAGGTGTCATATTAGCATTTTTGTGCTTCGGCCAAGGTTCTTGTCTAGCCTCCCATACCCCACATTTAGAAGCCAAATGATCAAAAAATCTATATTTATGACAAGCTTTATTTTGTATCAGAAAATCTTTCCCAAGTTATTGAGATTTCAGATTATTCCAATTCCTTTGATTACCTCTAGGGTGTACTGTTTTTAATGTTTCCTTAGAGAGCTTATCATTTGTCACCTGTTTAATGCTAGACCTAGCAGTTGTTGGGAGAGTATAATCAATTTCACTTTCAGTCTCAGACTCCTAATCTTCAATAATTGGTGGTCCATAATTGTTAAACACAGAATTAGCCTTTTGAGGGGAGTTCCTATACATTTCGGCATACTTTATAGTTGGTTTCCTAGAATTTTCAATATTATTGTTTTTAGTGACACTAGGACAACTGGTGTTATTTACAAACTTGATTAATGGCATTTGAGTGACATTGCTAGATGTCCCTCCTTGAACAGGTTTAGGAGGATTATCACCATTTTGGTCTTTGCTAACATCATTTGATGAGTCAACACCAGGTTTGACCCTGGTGTAATCAGTGACAGTGTTATCAACAAATTCAGGCAACCCTGTCCATGACAAATCTTTTAAAGTAGGTGAATAAACTTGTGCAGGATGAGGAGGAACAGCATTAAATCCTATACATGTTCTGTCTTTGATAGTTCTTTGAAAGCTTAAAATGTCCTCTAATCCTCTTTGAGAACTACCATACTCAGTTACTTTCTTTCCAAGACTATCCTTATCCTTGTTAACCTCCTCTAGTTCATTTTTAAGAAATTTAATCTTATTATTTTTAAGTTCTAAATCTCTCTCAAGAACTCTAATCCTCTTATAAAATTAAGTTTCATTTATTTTGAATTCAACCAATCTAGCCTCAACCTGTGACAACCTATGTTTATATTTGAATAAATTAGTTGCAGATTCAGAAAGTTCTTCATTAAGCTTTTTAATTTTATCATTTAGACATTCTGAATTTTTTCTACATGATTTAGTGCAAAAAGAGTCATTGTATACCTCATTGTCAGAGCTTGAACTAGACATTGCCATTAAAGCAAATTCTGTTGGAATTTCCTCAGCTACAAGAGCATGATCTTCATCTTCCTTAGCCATGTAACTCCAGTCCTATCCACTTCCATCAAAGGCCATCATAGCCTTATGACTAGGCTGTTCTACCTTGGGTTCCTTTTTGTAGCTTTCTTTTCTGTCTTTGTCTTGGCTCCTTGGAGATCTGCACTCTCTAGCAAAGTATCCCATCTTGTGACAATTAAAGCACTCTACCTTAGATTTATCAAAGCCAGCTACATCAGAACCTTTAATGATAATTTTCTTGCCAGTCTTCTTCCAAAATTTGTCATCCCTCATGCTCAACAAAGCCATGTTCCATTTGATATCCATTTCTTCCATATCATCCTTATTAATTTGAGTGATGTCTTCATATCTGACTTAAGATCCACTGTACTGAGTGGCTATGAAAGCACAAACTGTATCATAGGAAAATCTAGCAATGGTAACTTCAAGGTTAGCAGGGGAAACCTGACTGTTTGAAGTTTGTACAATAGCAGTGGAAACTTCTTCTTTTCCACTGTTAGTGCTTGGAGAAGAGATAAATGCCATATTCTGAGAGCTTTTCCTTGTCTTCTTTTGTATTTCTGGTTCATACACTTTGAGATGATTATAAAGATCATCTAGACTCATTTCATCTAGATCATTCCTATTTCTCCAGATAATTGTGTGCATGAGCCATTCAGGAGAAAGGCTTGTCAGAAATTTTTAATTTAGATCATCTAACTTTACTGGCACATCCATAAACTCAAGTTGGCTAACAATAGCCTGCAATCTATTAAAGGTTTGCTTAAAAGTTTTAGATCCTTCAGCTTTGAAATTACCATACTGTTGCTTGATCTGATTCTTCCTTGTTTTCTTGGTGGCTTCATTTCCACCAAAAACCTTCAGAATAGCTTCCCATAATTCCATGGCTGTCTCATACTTACTAAACCTAAACTGATGTTCATCAGGGAGGGCTAATAATAAAGTAGTTTTGGCTTTCACATCATTCTTTCTCTTCTGTATATCTTCTGTAGTAACAGCCAAAGTTCTTCCCTTTTGCTTTATAGAGGGTTCACTTGTAGAAGACTTATCCTTACCAGCTTCATCTTGAGGAGCTTTGTATGAATCACCAAACTTTATGACTTCCCATAGAGCATAGTGTTCATGCTATAAGTATTGCTAGATCTTAAACTTCCATTGTTCAAACTTGCCAGTATCAAGGATTGGAAGTTTAGTGGAGACAGAAGTTGAATTTGCATAGGGATCCATTTTTAATGGATAGGTTAAACTTCTTAGATCAAAGTTTCTCAAGAGGCTCTGATACCACTTGTTGAGTCCCTTGGCTCTGGATCTACTGCCTTAGAATATAAGGTTATTGTTATCTTGGATAAACATAAGATAAGAAATGGTGAGCAACTTTGTTGCTATGTTTCACCAAAAGCTATGCGGAATCTAACCTTTAGTGTTTAAGAAGAATAACAACTATGAAGGAATGAACAAGAGATTTACACAAAATGCTTTAATATTATTATTTCGATAATACGAGTACTCAGAAGTACTAGGGTTACAAATCTTAAAGCTATAGGAGATGTATGTGTTTTCTATATCTTTACAACTCAACCTAAGGACTCCTTTTATAGAGAATAAGTCCTGTACATGATAAGACCTAACAATATCTTCTAAATATATGAGATAAACACAAAGATATATTCTAAAAATAAATCTACATATCTTTGAATAAGCATTAATCTTTATCTTCATTAGCAGTTGAAAGTCGTTAAGCAGTGGGAACCAGCAGTGGCATAAGTACTCTAGCAGTGGGAACATTACTCTGGCAGTGGGAATTATGTAACTGGCAGTGGGAATACCTTAGTGCATTTTATTCCCAACACATTATTCTTATAATGTACTATTTGCAACATTATATCAAAACGGGCTTTAAACCGTTATCGTATGCCTCTAGACCCTAATTTCATGAAAAGTTAACATCTAAAGTGAATGTACAAGATACTAAAGCACATGTACAAGTAACATAAAATCTCATATGAATATACATTCTCTCTAAAAGAAAGGTACAAGTCTTATAAAGCACAATGTACAAATCATTAATGCACGATATCCAAAATGGCTGTTTTACCTCTGTTTTCTTAGAAATCTTGTACAATCCATCAAGTACAAGTTATAATCAAACCATACACTTTATTTACAATCCATATTCATCCTCATTCCATGAAATTACAAGAAATCCAAGTTAGAAACCCTAACCCGAGTCAAATAGTAAACTATAACCCGTTTATCAATTATTATCCGTTTTAAACCTCAACTATCACTCAAATAAGTTGTAATAACTTATTTTACAATCATATCAATCCTATTCAATCATTATTTCATCATTACTTCATCATATTACCTCATTTATACAAGAATCAAATCTAAGAAAACCTAAATGAGCCCTAAATGATCACTTAAACCGTTTTGTCATTTTTAACCTATTCAACCTCAAATAAGCAACCATGAGCTATTGTAAACTCATAATATGAGTTTAAAAATCATTAACTATCAATATCCATCATTTATTTGTTAGTGTGTAAAAATTACAAGTCTTGAAAACCCTAAAAGTCTTATACGAGCCCTAATTTTAACCCACAGCTTATTGTTTCAATTTCGACCCATTTTTACTTAAACCAATGAAAAATTCTCATTTATAATCCCTTACAAAAGGCCTAGGATCAGTATTCCATAATTCCTAATCAATAATATTCAAATTATAATCAAACAAAGTCAAGAAAACTAAACCGTACCAAATGGAAACCGTGACCTCATTTCATCATTTTAACCCGTTTAAACCCAAACCACTTGCTAACTTTTGTTAATACTTCATATTACAAACCTTAAGATCATATATTAATCATTACTTGATCAATATACTCGAAATATAAGCCAATAAATTGAATTCGAACCCTTATACACAAAATCAGACCCGCGACCCCCTTTTTGCACAAATGACCCATTTTGAAGCCTTTCTTTTGCAAATAACTTGCACACAAGCCCTCCTAAGACAAACACACACCTTCTAACACAAATATCTTGCCTTCCTTGCTCACCAAGGAGGCTACATCAATTCCTTTTGAGTCATATTAGCCGTGGTATCCATCTAGGGTATCCACACCATCATTCTAGCTTCCTAGCCTTGACAACTCATTCTATAGCTCCCACACATCACCTATTAGACCCTCCACACGTCCAAGATCAGATTACATGAATTCCTTAACTCCTTTGCCTTTAAATGACTATAAATAGACCCATTCCATGTTCATTTCAACTTGCACCACACCTCCTCCTATATAACCCTTATAGGTAACAATCATTTGCTTCCTTATGATCCTAGGATCATTAAACAAGTTCAAGAAGTGAATCCCTGAAGATTTGAAGCCTCGGGAATAAGATACAAGGCGTACAAGTGGAAATACTACCCGAAATGACCCATTTCCACCATTTTTGTTCATTGATGCTCAAACCCATGTTATGGATGTTATACTTCTGCTCCTATACTCTTATGATGTTCATATGATCATAAATAAACTCTTGCTAAAGTTTCATAACCCAATTCATGCTCATTTTCCATTTTGATCCAAAACCGTACACCTAAAACCCTAATTTGACCCGTCTTGCGTCCTAGCTTAATGAATCGTTGTTTTAAACTTATGTTACGTTAAATCTTTATATTTTGGTTTATTATAACTTATAAATGTCTATTGAAATGTTAAAATAAGCTTGCATGGCAATTTGGACATGTTTTGTAATTATAATCCATGCAAAGGGTATATATCGTAATTTTGAGAAACTTATAACTAAAAGGGCTGAAAATGTTATTTTATCAAAGTTATAACTTCAGGGGTATATTATGTCACTTTTCAAAGTCCAAGGTTTACTTGGTATATCTTTAAAATTTAAAGGACCAAAGTTGTAAAAATGCAAACTCCAAGGGCCTATTTGCAATTTTTCAAACCCTAGGGTCTAAAATGTAACATTTTGAAAAAGTATAAAATCATGCTCAAAACATTATACAATGTAACTTTAATTAACGCTTCTCGTACTTAACATTTCTAGATATTGATTAAAATGCTTAAAACCAATGATACCGTATCACAATACTAGGGAGCTTCATATTAAGAGGTTTCATCTTGGTATTACGTTCTGACTAAGTTGTTGGGTTTACGATTTAAAGTGCCTTAGCTCCTTAAATGTTTACTGAATAACTTCTGAATTATGATGGCCCGAACGGTGATACAATAATTCCAAACTCTCCAATGAAACTCATAACTCTTAAACCAAAGTTCTAAAGTACAATCTTCCTACGACTTGACATATTCTACTCAAGTTATGTGACGTGGCTGTTTACTATCATTTTACTATATCAACATTCCTCGATGAAGATTATGATAAGGTCGTCAGCTTTCATTTCAGAATATTTATTACATCTACTTATCAGGTGAGTTCATAGCCTTGCTTTTCAATCTTTTGAATATTTTATAAACCCGCGAGGAGGATACATGCTCTAAATACAAATGTTTTCCAACTACATGCTATTGTGAAGTTCATAACCTCACTTTTACTTATCTACATGCTTTATAAACCTGCGAGGGAGATACATGCTATAAACTATATTCTTCAGCTATGCTCTAATACGTGAATTCATAGTCCCTCTTTTACTAATTTACTGTTTTGGGGGAGACACATGCTTGTTACAGACTCTTTCACATACTCATTTATCTTATAATAATGTGATTACTTTTCAAAGACTTAGTGAGTTCATAGCCTCACTGTTAATCTCCTTAATGCTTTCATAAACCCATAAGGGGGATACATGCTTAAACTATGAATACAAGAGTTTTACAAGTTATAAGCTATCCTAATACATGATTGCCTAAGTTATCAATCCTACAAGTTGTTAAATTTGACTTCTAGTCATTAAATTGATTATGGATATTAACATGTTAGTATTATAAATCCTACAAGACGTTAAATTTGACTTCTAGTCATTAAATTGATTATAGATGTTAATATGTTGATATTATGAGCTCTTCTAGTCATTAAATTGATTATGGATGTTAATATGTTGATATTATGAGCTCTTCTAGTCGTTAAATTTGACTTTGGATGATAATATGTTGATGCCATGAGATTAGACCAGGCAAGACCAAACAGACCAAACAAGGCAATAACGGGATAATACATTATATTCGGGTATATAATAACATGACCCAAGATTATAACAATACAATTTTCATAATAATTATGTTTGTACAATTATTATACTATGACTTATATTCAAACTGTTTATCAAACCTATGAATTTCACTTAACAATTATGTTGACTTTTTAGCATGTTTATCTCAGGTAATTGAGCAAGTTGCGGCACGGAGTGGCATGGATTCGAAGATGGCTGAACTGTTATCATTTAAAATGTGATGTTTTAGATTTTGAGACCTGTATTTTGTAAAAACTCTGATTATAATGAATGATAACAAAATTTTCCAAAAACGTCTCTTTTGGGTCATTTTCTATGATTATGATTGTTGTATCCATGAAGTAATACCCCAGATTTGCTTTCGCTGCTATATTGTAAAAATGAGGGTGTTACAGATTGGTATCAGCGCCATGGTTATAAAGAACAAGGTCAAAACCTTAACTATAACCGCATTACTTTTTTAGCCATTAAAGTCATCCGTGCCACTACATTCCGGAACAAGTATGTAAAGATACATATCTATTATACTATTACATAAATAACTTATGTTATTTACAAACTGGGTTGTTATCAGAACAATGTCTTCTCCCCGCCGCTCTACTTTCGATCTTGAGGATGCTTTTTTCTCTATGAATATTCTTAACTATACTTCGGTCTCATCGGATTATTTCCCAGCTTCAGCAGGAAGCAGTTCTTTTAACTCTTCAGAAAACCCTAAAGAAAACATAATCCCACCAGCATTCTTATCTTTCTACAATAATCCTTGTTTAAAGGACGTACAAGCATTTAATACTAAGGAATTACCTATTTCATCACCAGATCCTATTTCCCCACTAGCTGTTTTAACTCCATCTCAGATATTACCATTATCGCTACTATTTGATCCTCGATATTTCTTTGTTCCTGAAGAACTATTACCACCTAATAGCAAATATGTTCCCCATCTTCTTCTTCAACTATGTTATTTAACTCATCTCGAAATCAAACTTGTAATTTGGTATCACCATCTTCCTCAGTTTATACTCCTACCCTACCTCAGGTATTAAAATAGGAAAATGTTTAGATAAGATGTATCTAAAACATCATGAGAAACAAGTCAAAGATATCTTGAATTATTTAGATGAACTCTATCTTCACCGCAATGAGAAAAAAGGAGGAAGGACGTATCAATGGTAACGAACTAAAGACCAAACTCAAGGAAATTCATACTCAGATTATCAAACTTCAAAATAAGCGGTTAGGGCAAAAGGATAAGATTGCCTTTGCTCACTATAGAATTTTCGATAACAAATCATTAAGAAAATCCAAGCTCATCACAAAACAAGTCAGGAAGATCTTTAGGATGTCATCTACCGGCTCAAAATCAACAAACTCTTAGAATAGTTATAGCTTTATCTTAGCCACGGGATGTGTGGTATAAATAAAAACGCTTGTCAAATCTTGACTATGTACAGTAAAAAGGAAGTTATTTATAAAGACAATCCCGTTATCTACCTTGTTGTTTCTTAAATATCGCTTTATTCATTATTCCTTCATCATCATTTCCATCATTTGTGTCATTATCTTCGTCTTCATCATTATCATAACCTCTAAGTGCTTAAAATCTGTTACTCTTTAAGCATCACATCCTCTTACTTTTCAAAACTTGTTATATGACTTATAGATTCTCATTCTGTGTTGTCTTATGTTGACAGAATGCTTCCTAAAAGGTCGTCAGCATCTGTAATACCAGCTATTACTCAGGATGCTATCCGGCAACTAATTGCTGCCTTAGAAGCACAAACTGCTGCCATGGCAAATTCTAACATTCCCAATAGAAACACTGAACCTAGAGAAATTCATGTAGCAAGAACGAGAAACTATAAGGAATTCATTAGCTGTCAACCTTTCTACTTTAATGGTACAGAAGGAGCAATTAGCCTCATTTGCTAGTTTGAATGGACTGAATTGGTGTTTTCTCGTATCAAGTGTGCCGAGGAAGACAGAGTTACATTTGCTACTGGTACTCTAACTGACGATGCCTTGTCTTAGTGGAATGCATATGCCCAACCTAACAGAATAGAACAAGCCAATAGGATCACCTGGACTGAATTAAAAAGACTCTTAACCGATAAGTATTGCCCTCGAACTGAAGTCAAGAAAATAGAAGATGAATTTTACAACTTGGCCGTAAAAGGAAATGATCTTAAGACTTACATTAGGAGATTTCAGTAATTAGCCTTTTTATGCCCAAACATGGTACCAAACATCAAGAAACTTATGGAAGTCTTCATTAGTGGATTACCTAGAAGTATTGAAGGAAATGTTACTGCCTCGAAGCCTCAAACCTTGGAGGAAGCCATCAACATATCCCAGAGGTTAATGGATCAGATAATAAAGCATGATTCTATATAAGAAACCAATGATCACAAACGAAAGCTTGAGGATACAGGAAACATCAACAACAACAACTATTATAATAACCACAACAATCATAACCGTGACAACCATTACCACCAACAACATAATAAAAGGCCAAAACCATTAGGGCATATGCTGCCAACCCAACTAAGAACAGTAGATATGCTGGAAACCTTCCCTTGTGTAAAAGATGTAGACTACATCATACAGGACCTTGCAGTGTCAAGTGTCAGGTTTGCAACAAGATAGGCGACCAAACTAAGTACTGCAAAAACAAAAGATCAACCACTAGAAACAACCTACAAACCATATCCATAACTTGTAATATCTGTGGAAAGACAGGACATTATACGAATTAGTGCTCAAAAGCAAACAATAGGGCCACATAAAAGCATACTTAGAGACAAGTTTGATTTTATTCATTTTAGGATTTCTACCCTAGAAACAACTCTCGAGGATATTTAACTCTCATCAGAATCTTCATTAATCTAAAAACTCCGATCATCAAGCTACAATCCTTGTCACTTATTACTTTTATCTTACTACAGGATACTTAGCATAAGTATAAATACTTTTTTCATATGTAAAGTTCATATGTAAAGTTATCCATGAAATAATAAAGTGATGATTCCGTTACATCTTGTTATCTAATGATATCAAAACTTGTCTTCATTTGAATAAGGAAATTATAAATCTCCGAACTATGAATTTATAAATTCTCAGTTACAAGGAGTTGGACGCTACTTTTTGTAAGTGACAAATTATAAATAAGCAGGCTTAAGTATATAACATACGTACAAACAAGTTTCTTTTAATCCGTTTGTACAAACAAATCCTTAATCATTATCAGTATTACCTTCATCATCTATTCGTTTCAAAAATTTGTATCTCACGTGATTAGTAACTCTCTTACAAATTCATAATCATTCCTTGACATCACTCATTCCATGATCTTCGTATTCTAAAATTCTTTGTTATATTCTACAACATAATAACAAGGAAATACACAAGAATTTATACAATGTCAAATGATTTCAGTACCACTAGGTATGGAAATTTTGACAAAGACTTATGATAGCATTCTTATTTGATGTTGACTTTTAAAGGTTAATGAATAACAATTCTTTACGATCAAAGTGGCGTAGCGAAAGCGTGGTAGGCCCATAACCCACATGTTCCGTAAAATCAAAGTATTCTATATACCCAGGTTCTATCTGAATTTAGAGAAATTCTATTGACTATCATCAAAAGGTATGGTCTTGGAAATTAGTAAACGTGTGAAAGGAGGTAATTATAATTATGGTACGTAACATAATTATAAATGCATCACACACGTGGACTTGTGACCTTGATTATCCTAATCTAAATTTATACCCAGTACCTACATCTATTCCTAATCAATGCCACTACAACTTTCAGCTAAATCTCAGGACGAGATTTCTTTAATGGGTGGAGACTATAACAACACAAGAATTTTCATCAAATACAAAATCTATTTTACTATTATCACAATTGTACGGGGAAATTTTTCGCTTTATTACATTACTTGCATTGTCAATATTATAGTATGTCATGTAACTTACATAACTAAAGTAGACGAGCTCACGCAACCTATCTATGGCAATCCTGTCATCATACATGTCAAGCAAACATCATAACATGTCAAGTCAATATCATTCTATCATCATTACAAAGTACATTATTCCTATATTGTACTATTTGCAACATTATATCAAAACGGGCTTTAAACCGTTATCGTATGCCTCTAAAACCCTAATTTCATGAAGAGTTAACATCTAAAGTGAATGTACAAGATACTAAAGTACATGTACAAGTAATATAACATCTCATATGAATATACATTCTCTCCAAAAGAAAGGTACAAGTCTTATAAAGTACAATGTAAAGGTCATTAATGCACGATATCCAAAATGGCTGTTTTACCTCCGTTTTCCTAGAAATCTTGTAAAATCCATTAAGTACAAGTTATAATCAAGCCATAAAATTTATTTACAATCCATATTCATCCTCATTCCATGAAATTACAAGAAATCCAAATTAGAAACCCTAACCCGAGTCAAATAGTAAACTATAACCCGTTTATTAATTATTATCTGTTTTAAACTTTAACCAACACTCAAATAAGTTGTAATAACTTATTTTACAATCATATAAATCCTATTCAATCATTATTTCATCATTACTTCATCATCTTACCTCATTTATACTAGAATCAAATCCGAGAAACCCTAAATGAGCCCTAAATGATCACTTAAACCGTTTTCTCGTTTTTAACCTGTTCAACCTCAAATAAGAAACCATGAGCTATTGTAAACTCATAATATGAGTTTAAAAATCATTAACTATCAATACCCATCATTTATTTGTCAGTGTGTAAGAATTACAAGTCTTGAAAACCCTAAAAGTCTTATACGAGCCCTAATTCCAACCCACGGCTTATTCTTTTGATTTTGACCCATTTTAACTTAAACCAACGACCAATTCTCATTTATAATCCCTTATAAAAGGCATAGGATCAGTATTCCATAATTCCTAATCAATAATATTCAAATTATAACCAAAAAAAGTCAAGAAAACCCTAAACCATAGCAAATGGAAACCGTGACCTCATTTCATCATTTTTAACCCGTTTAAACCCAAACCACTTGCTAACTTTTGTTAATACTTCATATTACAAACCTTAAGATCATATATTAATCATTAATTGATCAATATACTCGAAATATAAGCCAATAAATTGAATTCAAACCCTTATACACCAAATCAGACCCGCGACCCCCTTTTTGCATAAATGACCCATTTTAAAGCCTTTTATTTGCAAATAACTTGTACAAAAGCCCTCCTAAGACACATACACAGCTGCTAACACAAATATCTTGCCTTCCTTGGTCACCAAGGAGGCCATATCACCTCCTTTTGAGTCATATCAGCCGTGGCATCCATCTAGGGTATCCACACCATCATTCTAGCTTCCTAGCCTACACAACTCATTCTATAGATCCCACACATCACCTACTAGACCCTCCATACATCCAAGAGAAGATTACATGAATTCCTTAACTCCTTTGCCTTCAAATGACTATAAATAGACCCATTCCATGTTCATTTCAACTTGCACCACACCTCCTCCTCTATAACCCTTATAGGCAGCAATAATTTGATCCCTTATGATCCTAGGATCATTAAAAAAGTTTAAGAAGTGAATCCCTAAAGATTTGAAGCCCCGGGAATAAGATACAAGGCGTACGAGTGGAAATACTACCTGAAACGACTTATTTCCACCATTTTTTGTTCATTGAAGCTAAAACCTAGGTTTTGGATGTTATAATTTTTCTCCTATACTCTTATGATGTTCATATGATCATAAATAAACTCTTGTTAAAGTTTCATAACCCAATTCATGCTCATTTTCCATTTTGATCCAAAACCGTACACTCGAAACCCTAATTTTGCGTTTTTCTTAAAACTAAATGTTATAATGGTTAAATAATGTTATAATATATCCTAGCATGCTTAAATAATGTTAACATAACCACTTTATTGATTAATAAAGGAATTTGATCTTAAAACCCGCACGTTTACGTTTTGAAACCTTAATTTGACCCGTTTTGCTTCCTAGCTTAACGAATCGTTATTTTAAACTTATGTTGCATTAAATCTTCATATTTTGGTTTATTATAACTTATAAATGTCTATTGAAATGTTAAAATAAGCATGCATGGTAATTTGGACATGTTTTGTAATTATAATCCATGTAAGGGGTATATATCGTAATTTTTAGAAACTTATAACTAAAAGGGCTGAAAATGTCATTTTATCAAAGTTATAACTCTAGGGGTTTATTATGTCACTTTTCAAAGTCTAAGGTTTAAATGGTATATCTTTAAAAGTTAAAGGACCAAAGTCGTAAAAATGCAAACTCTAAGGGCCTATTTGTAATTTTTCAAACCCCAAGGTCTAAAATGTAACATTTTGAAAAAGTATAAAATCATGCTCAAAACATTATAAAATGTAACTTTAATTAATGCTTCTTGTGCTTAACATTTCTAGATATTGATTAAAATGCTTAAAACCAATGATACCGTATCACAATACTAGGGAGCTTCATATTAAGAGGTTTCATCTTGGTATTACGTTATGACTGAGTTGTTGGGTTTATGATTTAAAGTGCCTTAGCTCCTCAAATGTTTACTAAATGACTTCTGAATAATAATGGCCTGAACGGTGATACAATAATTCCAAACTCTCCAATCAAACTCATAACTCGTACACTAAAGTTCTATACAATCTTCCTAAGACTTGACATATTCTACTCAGGTTGTGTGACGTGGCTGTTTACTATCATTTTACTATATCAACATTCCCTGATTAAGATTGTGATAAGGTCGTCAGCTTTCATTTTAAAATATTTATTACATCTACTTATCAGGTGAGTTCATAGCCTCGCTTTCCAATCTTTTGAATATTTTATAAACCCGCGAGGGGACACATGCTATAAATATAAATGTTTTCCAACTACATGTTATTACGAAGTTCATAACCTCGCTTTTACTTATCTACATGCTTTATAAACCCGTGAGGTAGATACATGCTATAAACTATATTCTTCGACTATACTCTAATACGTGAATTCATATTCCCTCTTTTACTATTTTATTGTTTTGGGGGAGATACATGCTTGTTACAGACTCTTTCACATACTCGTTTATCTTATAACAATGTGATCACTTTTCAAAGACTTAGTGAGTTCATAGCCTCACTGTTAATCTCCTTAATGCTTTCATAAACCCGTAAGGGGGATACATGCTTAAACTATGAATACAAGAGTTTTACAAGTTATAGGCTATCCTAACACATGATTGCCTAAGTTATCAATCCTATAAGTTGTTAAATTTGACTTCTAGTCATTAAATTGATTATGGATATTAACCTGTTAGTATTATAAATCCTACAAGTCGTTAAATTTGACTTCTAGTCATTAAATTGATTATGGATGTTAATATGTTGATATTATGAGCTCTTCTAGTCATTAAATTGATTATGGATGTTAATATGTTGATATTATGAGCTCTTCTAGTCGTTAAATTTGACTTTGGATGATAATATGTTGATGCCATGAGATTAGACCATGCAAGACCAAGCAGACCAAACAAGGCAATAACGGGATAATACATTATATTCAGGTATATAATAACATGACCCAAGCTCATAACAATACAATTTTCATAATAATTATGTTTGTACAATTATTATACTATGACTTGTATTCAAACTGTTTATCAAACCTATGAATTTTACTCAACCATTGTGTTGACTTTTTAGCATGTTTATCTCAGGTAATTGAGCAAGTTGCGGCATGGAGTGGCATGGACTCGAAGATGGCTGAACTGTTATCATTCAAAACGTGATGTTTTAGATTTTGAGACCTGCATTTTGTAAAAACTCTGATTATAATGAATGATAACTAAATTTTCCAAAAACGTCTCTTTTGGGTCGTTTTCTATGATTATGATTGTTGTATCCATGAAGTATTACCCCAGATTAGCTTTCACTGCTATATTGTAAAAATGGGGTGTTACAATGTCTTACTTAGGTGACCTTGGAAATTCGATCTAGGGGTGATACATAAAGGGAAGGAAAACACTTACATGTTTTCAAAGGATGGAGAAAAATTCACTTTATGTCCCTTTTCTAGCAAAGTTCAACCAAAAGCAACTAAAGAGAAGGCAAGCACTATTCTCTTATGCTCGCGAGAGGCCTTTTTGGCTGAGGTACGACATGGTCAAGCCATATTCGCCGTTGTTGTTAAGGGGGCCAATAAGATAATGGAGATTGTACCACTTAAGCTACATGATTTATTATCCGAGTTCAAGAACATCATGCCTAAAGAACTCCCAGATGATCTACCTTTATTACGAGACATTCAACACCAAATAGTTCCTGTAAGCCGAGATAAGTTTGATAACATGATAAGCTTGTCACGACATTCTACAAGCCACTACTATACCATGGTGCAAGTCGAGATAAAAGGGCTAATTGGGTTAAGCTTCAGAACTAGATTGCAACTTTTATGGAATGAGGTCAAAAAGTCATTATTTTGTCAAAAGATCATTTGTTAAAGGTTGTATAATATTGGCGGGTACAAGGAAAGCGCGACACTTGAGCACTTATAATAATTTTAAAAATAAAGAGAAGAAGAAACACGTCTGGTCTACAACGATTCCTCCAGATGAACTCGAGGTCGAGTTCTTTTCAAGAAGGGGAGAATGATGGGGGACCAGAACTGGAAAAAAAAGGAAAAAGGGAAATAATTTGGAGAACAAGAAAATCCCAGCAAATCTAGAAAGAAATCAAAATAAATTTGGAAACAGATTTATTACTTGGTCAACAAGGATTTTCTTATGTTTATCTTTATCTTTATTTAGTAATTAGGATAACTATGCAATTAGGATATCTTTTTTATTTTTAGTCAAGATTCTTCTTAGGTCTATATAAACCATATTCCAGCATTGTGTATTCATTTAGTTTTATTAATAAATCAAATTTCTTTTATACGTGTCTTCATGTTTTATCCTTTTGTTCCTACGTGAACTAGAAACCAGTCTAGGTTTCTTGGCATTTACCATTAACTTGTTCACCAACGTGATTATGAACGAAACTATATTCCAGCATTCTGTATTCATTCAGTTTTATTAATAAATCAAATTTCTTTTGTACGTGTCTTCACGTTTTATCCTTCTGTTCCTACGTGAACTGGAAACCAGTCTAGGTTTCATGGCATTTGCCATTAACTTGTTCACCAACGTGATTGTGAACGAAACTAGCTTTCGTTGTCCTACATCAGTTTATTATCGATTTTATTGATTTATTATTGATTGTTGTTTATGTTTATCAATCTATACTTGTTTACGCGCTTTTATATGCGACCTATCATTCAACTGGATCTAGCTAATAGGGGACCCAAGCGGTTCTAGACTTCTGGGGATTGCTCTTCCATAGTTGTTGTTTATATATTATATATATATATATATATATATATATATATATATATATATCAATAGTTACACAAATATTGTCCTTCTATGTCTGTGTCTAGGATATGCTTCGGGCTAAACTAGTTAATTGGATATTGCTGATGGTTTATTGATAGTGTTGATTAGCAGGTGACCTATATAATTTAACAAATAACTTTCTAATTCCATTGGATAGTTGGACAAGTGGACTACTAGTGTATAAATTTCCATTAAGCGATAAGTGGGTGAAGTCTCCAAGAGCTAAGGTTTAACAAGATCACCATTGCTTTAATCACTAAGATAGATTATAACAAGAAAATAAGGATGCTTTATGTGGATGTTTTAATTATGATAGAATTATTATGTCTATGTCTTAGGAAGATGTAACGCCTAAGTCTTAAGAATGATATGCCTCCTCGAGAGAAGAAATCATTGCACTTAATAAACATACCAACATTCTTATTAGATTAGAAATGGTTAATACAGTTTTCTTATAAAAGGTTTGACCGCTCTTTTATCTTTTGTTAATCAGCTTGCGTGGATAACTGTGTCTTGAATTGATTATTGTCACCACCAAAATCGTGCCAGTCTCTCAGGCTAAAAAACCCCCTTTTATTAGATTTAGGATTTAGACTGACATTGGTTTAACATAGGATTAGATTAGAATAGAACTAACATAGATTAGACAACCAAGATATTAATTAAATTGATAGATTTAACCTCGCTCTCTGTGATCGACACCCTACTTACCATGAAACTTCAATTAACCAGATACACTGCCCGTTAAAGTGTTGTTTTTGGTTATATCGGCAAAATATAAATTTAAAACTTGAATCACCTTAAAACAACCATACCTCAACGACACATCATTAACCATTTAAAAAAAATTCTTGGGCCTAATGAGAAAGGATATGAGATTAATACTCAGAATCTCTTCACAACTAAATTATATAAAGATGAATCCATAAACATGGTGGTGGATGTAGATAAGGAGATAAAAGAGGCAATGTTTGATATTGGTGAGAATAGAGCTCCTGGTCCTGATAGATATACTTCTGCATTTTTTAAACATTCATGGGGTATTACTGGAAAGGAAATATGCTAGGTAATCAAGGAGTTCTTTACTTCTGGAAAATCATTAGGGGAGCTTAATGAAACCCTGATAACTTTGATCCCTAAGATCCCCTAGCCAAATAAGGTATCTGATTTTAGACCCATTACTTGCTAAAATGTTTTATTCAAGTGTATAAGCAAAATAATCAATAACATAATTAAAGGAGGTTTGGACAAGTTAGTAAATGTCAATCAAAGTGCTTTTGTTCTAGGAAGGGTAATTCAAGATAACTTGATGATTACTTAAGAACTCCTAAAAGGCTACAACTGTAAAAATGGTCCTAGTAGATGTTTTCTCAAAATATACATTGCTAAGGCATATGATACAGTTGACTGGACCTTTCTAAAAGTTATTCTTGAAAATTTTGGCTTTCATGAAAGAATGGTAAGATGGATAATGACATGTGTATCCTTAGCAGCTTTTACTATTAGAAATAATAAAGAGAGGTATGGATATTTTAAAAGTGGCAGTGGTCTTAGACAATAGGATCCAATATCTCCTTACCTCTTCACTCTTATCATGGAAGTGTTTTCTTTAATGCTAGCTAGAAAAGTAAAGGAAAAGAAGAAATTCAAATTTCATAAAGGTTGCAAAGAAATAAAGTTGACACATCACTAATGATTATTAGTCTTATGCTATGGTGATGTAGACTCAATCAGTGTTCTTTTTAGGAGGCATTGTTGGAGTTCAGCAACTCTTCTGGTCTTAAACCAAACATGGAAAAAACTATGGTGTTTTTTGGAAGTGTTAAGGAGGTGATCAAATAAAGAATTCTTGAAATTCTGCCTTTAAAAGTCGGAAAATTACTAGTGAAATATCTGGGCATTCCTCTTCTTGCTAAAAAGTTAGGCATCAATGATTGTAAACAACTTATGGGGAAAGTTAAAAACAGGACTCAGGATTGGAAGAATAGATTTCTATCATATGCTAGGAGACTACAGCTAATTGCCTCTATCTTAGCAACTATGCAAACATATTGGGCCTCTGTATTGTTAATTCCAAAAATAGTAGTTAAACAAATTGATAAAGTTTTAAAGAAGTTTTTATAGAGTAATGGATCTTGAAATGATGGAAGATCTAAGGTAGCTTGGAAGGTTATTTGTTGTCATAAAAAAGAAGATGGCCTTGGATTGAAACAACTAGGTGATTGGAATGAAGTATTGTTTAGTAAACAAATTTGGAAGATTATCCTTTGGGTCAAATTGGTCAATTTAGTGACATTAAAAGGAAAATGTTTATGGGAGATAAAAGAAGATAGAAGTGATAGTGGCACATGGAAAGCTTTATTGGAATTGAGGAACAAGATCAGAACACATATATTTCATGTCATAGGAAATGGTAAAAATGTTGCAATGTGGAATGATAATTAGAGTAATATTGGTTACCTAAAATAGTTTATGACAAATAAGGACATTCCTGATGCAAGAATTAATGAAGACTATAGTGTTACTGATATGATAGAGGATGATGAATGGACATGGCCTGATCAGTGGGTAGAAAATTTTACTATCTTAAGACAATTCAAAGTTCCTTTGTTGAACATTGATCACGAGGATGATGCTAAATGGAGAAAAAGGAATGGTCAAATGGTGGAGTTTTCTATTAGAGATGTTTGGCGGGATATGAAATTTAGTCAACCTAGTGTGTCATGTTAGAAGATGATATGGTTTTCTTAATGTAATCCAAGGTAAGCTTTCATTTTATAGATGACAGTAAAGGAAAATCTAGGAACCTAAGATAAAATAAAGTGGAACAAAAATTAGTTGTTATGTCCTCTATGCAATAAATGCAATGACTCTCATGAACATCTGTTCTTTAAATGTGATTTTTCAAGACAGATTTAGGAGAGAGTTAAGTATAAGATGAATATGAGGACAATCCCTGATAATTGGAATGATGTTGTTAAAGAGGTGGCTGATCTTTCATGTATAAATGCCATCAGAAGTGTATGGAGATAATTGAGCCTGGCCACCACTGTTAACTATATACGGAAAAAAAGGAATTCAATATTTTTTTCTTGCAACAAGATGAATACTCAAGCTTTATTAGAAAATATTAAAGAAAACATTAGACTACAATTGCAGGGTCTAACTGTCAAAGATTCAAATCAAGTTAGGAAAGTAGCTGCGGAGTGGAATGTTCAATTAAAATATCACAAGTGTTCTGTTTGCAGACCATACAATGGATAATTTCTTATATCTTGGAGTCTATCTGGTATGACTGTACTTACTTAACCCTTATAGCTCTTATTGTTTGGCTTTGGGAAGGAACTAATAAGCTATGTTAGGTTAGTAAGAGGTCTAATTTAGATGGATGTACCATAAGGTAGGATTATCCATTGAGGAGGATATATGGTGTAGGTGTTCAGTGTATGATGGATGGAATAAAGAGTGTGTGAAACATGAAACTTCTTGGTCCATCTAATACATTGATAAAGGAGGATATGTTAGTTCTAAAAGAGGGAGTGTGTTCCCTAGCTAGTGATGCCTATCCCTCTTTGTCTCTTAATCAATACAGTGAGGATGTAGCTACGGATTGATTTTATGGATATATGGATAAGATATGTATCTAGGTTAGGTATAACCTTACTTTTAGTGTGAATAAGGGCTATATTCTTCTTGATGATGCCTGCTTTTTTCTACATAAATCATTGTGGATGTGTGTTGAATGGTTTGTGGTAGTTTTAAGTATGGAAATGTAGTTAAGAGAATATGGTCTTGCTGCATAAAGGTGAAATGATGAGACTTTAATTGGTATTTAGTGCTAAGCTAGTGTTTGGCTTAAGTGTCTCATATATGAAATCTAGTTCTGTCAGAGATATTTCTTCTTTGTTATCCGAGTTGTTAGGATGTCTTTCCGTATTGATTAGTTCTTAGTATATATATTTCATTTATTTGTAAAGGGTTTAGGCTTGTCTAACCCTGCTAGATTTGATATGATCTGTCTTGTTTATTAGCATAATCTTTCACCTTTGCAATAAAAAAAGTTGTAATTGAGTGATGAATGTAAATTAACAGATTGTAATTATAAGTAGAGTAGTATTTGGAGATATTTAGGTATTAGGCATAACATTTTCAAACTTATAAATAAACAAATAACTTTTTTTATATCATCACAAATAAGCTTTTAACTGATTCTCGTTCCTAATCAATTTTTATAAAGTTTTGGTGACATTGTATGAATGTGTTGGCTTATCATATCTATGCAGGAGTAACTAAAACATTGATAGTAAGTTTGCTATTGTGAATCGGAAGCATTTACAGTTGGTAGATGCCAAGAAACTTTGAAATTTGATTATTATTGCAATTAATGGAGTATTATATGGCTAATTTTTACTTAAAAGAATTATCTACTGATTTACATATAAAGATAGATATATTTAGAAATACCGATATACTTTACCGTTGTGCACAAATATCTATCGTGCGCTATTGTACGTTTCAATTTCATGAAGTTGTGATCACCTTAAAAATGTTTTTAACAGCTCTAACAAATTCTACAAGATACATGTTTAATTCAAGCAAAATACATCATCAATAAGTCAATAACGTATAAACAGTCCATTGATAAGAAAGATAACACCCAAAAGCATAATGGTTCAAGCCGAACATTAACAAGTTCGTTGTACTCCACACCCCGATCTTAACTACCGACCGATAGTAGCTTCATAGTGACTCAAATTTTGCTACACCAGAAGTCCAAAACTCTAATCACACTAAAAGAAGAAACTCTAGTTTTCTATGCCTAATAGTCAATCAAGGAACACTTATATTTAGTATGTGAGCTTAAACCTAATGACAACCACTAGAAGAGATTGGCGACGTCAGATTAAGTGTGAAGTGTTACATGAGTTGATGCGTGGAGCGTGTGGAAGTGAGGTGAGGAGTGAAAGTTAAGCCATTTGAATCCAAAAGTTTAAAGCAAGAAATGAGGTCTTGCTTAGTAAGTATCCCACATGGACTGATAAACTAAATCAAGAGCACTATATAAATAAATCAAAGGAAAACAAATACACTAGCTTGAAGACCTGTAAATTTGCGAGGGTTTTAAAAGATATACTTTTGTAAAAAGTTACGCGTGTGAATAAAATAAGAAAACAACAAACATAAACATGTTTTTTCTTGTATCTTAACCTAAAAGTAAAAAAATAACAAAAGTCATATTAAAAGGAAGTTGGGGATAAGAGTATATGTTAACTAAAATATGATATAAAACATGTCATTTATATATATTTGTACATACCTGTTGAACATAAATCAAAGACGTTGAAGCATTTATTTGTAGACAACGTTACTTTTAGATATACGAGGCATGCAGACCCGTGCGATGCACACGGGTTGTATCTAATTGTTGATTGCGTACGGTTTCTGTGAGTTAGGGAGGCGTAAGTATGCTGATGCATGTAATTGAAACGTGACGCGTAATGTCTAGGTAAGTAGGTATAAAATAATTTAAATGTTAAGTTAAGTTAAAGGAAGTTTTAATGCATAAGACTCTTATAAATTTTCAACGTAAATGGTTACAGTATAAATCTGATGGTGAAAGTGATTCTCGGTATTAAGGCTATATCCCCTATATTTTAGCCAATGATGATTTTTGCTTGAATGATATATTTTCTTAGATGGGAAATAATGAGGTGAGTCTCATTGCACAAACATGAGCTCGAATGCACATTCGTAGGAGCATCAAATGTAGGTCCTTTATTAGTATTAAGGCGCGATGTGACGTGCCTTGAGAACTTAGAGAAAGTAAAAACTCGAGTGAGTATAGTTATTCTTGATCAAAAGTATGAGTTGTTGTTTTACATATTTCATTCTAAGTCTTGTAAAACACATATTCACCTTGTTGCTTTTAAAACGTGTATTCATTTACCTCATAAGCATCATCATCTATTAGAATAAGTAATAGTGTTTGAAACTTTTGCCTTGTGAACATTCCTATTATTTGTAAGGGCTTGAGGAATACAATCAAAAAGTGTTATTTATAGTATCCAATAACGATGATTGATGCTTTATGCATTTATTTAAAGGCAAATGAAAGAATCAAAAAATAAAATAATGAATACTTGAAAAGAACTTGGTACTTATTAGCACAATTAATATTTATGTGATTTATGCATCATGTACAATATACAATTCATAGGAGCATTTATGTAGTTAAATAAAAATACCATCTATAAAACCAATTTAGGTTTCTCATTCGATTAAACTTATATCTCATTAACTGTTCATATTAATGGCATGCAAAATCATAAAGTAACACTTTTAAATGATGCACTTACAAAACATGTTTACATGTAAAACACATGTAAGCTCATCTTCTTAAAGTAACTAAATGGACTAATCAAAAGCAATTTAATTTTATTAGCATATATAAGTAACTGATCACCCATAAACCATATTATTGAATACCAATCTCTTTCGTTGTAACATCCTAATAATCAACCTAGTCTGAATAGGCATTTTCAACCCAACAATCTCTATTGCTCTTTTGTCCAAACATTCCATCACACCTCCAATTTCATAAATACTTATCCATTGGTGCCACACATAATTTTCACATGCAACATATAAACTTCCAATTTATCCCCATGCACGTGTAAGTATCTATATCACCGTTTACCTTGACCAAATAAATCTCATTACAAATCTTCTATTAATATTTTAATAGATTAATTAATCAGAGTATATATTAATTTGTTTGAATGTATCATGGAAGCTTCATGGCGACAAACTTAGTGAATCTAGTTGTTGTCAATTTATCATGAACGTACGGATCAATTTGCACCTTCTGAACAGGCATGCACTGATAACTAATTGCACCTTTCCCTCTTATCATTCTCACTTCATTTGGTTTTGACGTAACTACTTTCCATGGAAAAACACGTACTCAAACTTTCCCACCTTTAGCACCACCTCTCCTAACATTTAACTGTAATGCCTTGCGACCTGCTTTAATTTGTCTAGATGTTATATGTGCTGGTTCTAATGCTGGTGACGCGTATTTACCGAAACATATGTTGTTGCCTCCATCGCATATTCCTACGACATGTCCTTTACGGTGTTTTATTCTTTGTTCTTCTTCTTGTTACTATCAAAACGACATGAACGCATAGCTTATTAAGTTAAATAATAGTAAAGTTAGTAAGATACGAACCTTGATTTCGGCAGAAGCTTCATAAATTTCAGCTACTTTAGTTTGAAGTTTAGTTTTCTTCTCATCAACTTTTTTGGTGTATCCTTCTTGCATGACCATGTACATGAATATGAACATAAGAATATGGTAATAAGTTTTAGAAAATCAAGAAATATATGAGAAGGTTAAATAACTTGTTAAATACATATAGTTAAGATATCGACATTAGCATCATCAAATGTTTTCTTATAGTTAAGATAACCTCTTGGTGGATGTTGGCTGCCCTTGCCCGTAGCATAACCTCTTGGACCACTGCAAGTTTATTCATATAACAACCCGTAATTTTCATAAATGAAAATATCCATCTATTAAGTTAGATGATGTACAATCAATCAATTATATATGAACTCACCTTTTTTAGGGAAATTTTTCGCTTTATTACATTACTTACTTTGCCAATATTTCAATGTGCAACATTTCTTGCATAACTACAGTTAACGGACTCAGACAACCTATGTATGGAAAATCTTATCTTTATATATGTCAAGCAAACATCATAACATATCAAGTCAATATTATAATATCATTTTTACAAAGTACATTACTTATACAAAGTATCATTTGCAACATTACATCAAAACAGGCCTTAAACCGTTATAGGGTATCTCTAAACCCTAATTTCATGGAAGGTTAATATCTAAAGTGAATACACAAGCTTCTAAAGCATATGTACAAGTAATATAACATGTCATTTGAAATATGAAATCTCCTCAAATCAAAGTGCAAGTCTCTAAAATCTCAATGTACAAGTCATTAAGCATAATCTTCAAAATAGTCGTTTTACCTCCGTTTTTATTCCAATTTCTTCACTATCACTTGTGTACAAGATACTACACTCAATTTACATTATTTAAACCCAAATTATTCCATTCATAAGCTTTCATAATTATTTTTACATTTAAAACCCTAATTTAAAACCTTGAACTCTAAAACTGAGCTAGTTTCTAAACCATGACCCGTTTCTTTATTTTCATCTATTGTAAACCCAAACCAACTCTAAATTAAGTTATAATAATTTAATTTAGGACATTATCAATCATATTCCATCATCATTTCATCATTCAACATCAATTACACAAAGAACGAATCCAGAAAACCCTAATTGTGCCCTAATTGTGATTTTGACCCGTTTACTCGTTTTCAGACCATCTTATTCTCAAGTAAGCAATCAAGAGTCATTGTGAACCCATAAAATGAGTTTACAAATCATTATCCATCATTATCCATTATTTCTTTGACCATATATGTAACACCCCCAAATCGGGTCGCAGCGGAATAAGAATAACCGGGGCGTGTTACTTTAATGATCAATAGCACAAGATATATAAGAACGACAAAATGCGTCGTTTAAAACTGATACATTAGATTTAGCAAAGTGTTTGATACAAATAGCCGAAGCTTTAACTTGTTCATCATTAATGATACAAAAATGCTGGTTCATAAAACATGATTTTCCCAAAATCAAAATGCAGCTATATCCTTAGCTTGATATCCCAAAAGAAAATCACCAATATATCCTTGGCACCCCGTGCCTATTGACCACCTGAAAACATTACTTTAAAACGTCAACAAAATTATTGGTGAATTCATAGGTTAGAAAATTTTAATATGCAGGACCGCAAGACTTTTCCCGTGATAATACAACACATGCAAATATCACAAAACCAGATTACATTTTCCCTAAGCTCATGACACTGAAACTCGATGATTATATTAGCAATAATTGCTAATTTTGCCCTATAAGATGTTTAATCCTAAACATCCTAAATCCGACATGCTATATGTTCGTTACCGGTTATAACTAGTCACCCCAACGGGATGGTCAGTCCCAAATAGATCTATTTATAACATTCACGCTCACATAAATGTAATCACACTTACATTTATGCAATTTAACAGTTCATGATAATGGGCTCAACTTGGGTTATCGCTACTTAGGCAAACATGTAATCAATATAAATTATATACTTGCGTCCAATTTATAAAACAAAGCATGTTTCTACCCCAAAGTTATAAATCATTGAAATCGTAAAAATATGGGGTTATGAACTCACCTTGAGTTCTGATAAATCCGATTATCACAGATAATGCGTCACGCAAATCAACGAATGCAACCTATTTAATTTAAGGTCGTATAAGTACTAATCACGTTGATAACTACTATCATGCATAGGTCTATTTAGCTAATCACCATCTATTTATTTGAGTGAAAACGTGTTTATAAAATTAAAATGTTTATAAACATACTTTTGGTAAAATCGACATAACTTTCACGTTTTAAGTCCGTTTCTCGCGTTTCTTATGCCCATCTCTTCGTATTAAGTCGAGTTATTGATATTTGACATTTTTATAATTTTAGTCCCTCTGATGAACAGTAATTTTACTGTTCCCAACAGACATGATTTTTAATTTAATCGTATTTGTTGTCGTTAAACCCGTAAATGTCGTATTTTATTCGTTATAGCTCCGTTTTTAGCGACACTTTCGGGGACGTTCTCGTAATTGAAAATATTATGATTTTATGAAGTTTATAAAAATATAAGTTACTGTTTTGAATAGTGTTTTACTGTTCACTTTTATAAAATCATTTTTATAAGCTTTTAATTATTGAAAACCCGCGAAATTCATAACTTGTTCGTTATAAATCGAAAAATCACGATTCTTATCATTTTAGAATCCTAAAAATGTGTTTTAGTTGATAAAAATAACAAAGTTTCTGTTTGTTTATGTTTTTATAAAAGTTATTTTACAAACTCTGTTTAATTAACGTATAACTCGTTTTTAACGTAACTTTTTCGTTATAAATCCGTTTGACAAGTTTCTTACCTTTTTGGAATCGTCGTGAGTTGTATTATTTTATAAAAACATAAAGTATACATTCAAACTTGCTGATTTGGGACAAAATGTGTACATGACTTTTAATAGTCTATTTTAAGCCTTGTTTTTATCTTTTACCTTTTTATACTTTTCATCATAAGTCTTATACTTTTAATAATAAGTCTTCTACTTTATATTAATCCCATGTCATATGTATATTTGTCCATAAGTCCACCAAGGTCCATTTTGTCCAATATTTCAAGTCTTCCTAATTAATATAAGTCATAACTTTTTATACTTGATCATTAAAACACTACTTTATGTATATTCATTTTTACATATATTTCATAAGTATACAAGTTTTCTCAACATGATATAACCTTATTTTAATGACTATATAACATCATTATAGATCCATAATTAAATTTAACTTGTCATAAGTATTTATTTAACTTGAAACATATTATGAAAACCATAAAAACCTTAATTAATCCATGATCATTTTTACACTAAATTAACATGATATATTATTTTACCATCATTTTTATCATGATACAAGTGATAATATAACATGTATAAAAATATACCAAATGACCATTTCAAGTAAAAACTTCATTTTACAAGTTAAAAACTCAAATGGTGATTTAAGCTAACATAGATCTACATATGCATAGAAATGATAATTATAAGAACAAGAAGGGTTCTAGTAGACCTCAAGGTATATGATAATGATGATAAACCAATGCTAAACCCTTTTTTAGCCTAAAAACCAATTCTTTCACAATAATAACCTTAACTTTCTTCAAGAAAACCCAAATCTTCCTATACTTGCTAAATGCTTGCAAATGGTGATTTAATGGTTGTAAACACCTTAGAATGACTTATAATGGATGTGTATAGAAGGGTATAGGTTGATAAAAATTTGCTATGGATTTGCTTGGAGGGCTTAAGTGAGCCGTGAGCTTATGAGTGCCAAAAGGGAGGGATTTGTGAAATTTTACTAAGTGTTATGCTTGTGTGTGTGTTATCTCTACTTGGTACTTGTTCTTATATGATTAATATAGTCAAATGTAATTAGTAAATGGTCAAAAGACATGGGGAGGGTTTTGTAGAGTCAAGTTCTTGGTGTCTTGGTCAAGGGAACACATAAGCTAGGTTTTAATTGCTTAGGATGTACATTGACCAAAGTTAGAAAGATTTGACTCACTTAGCTCATATATATATGTATTTTTCCTGTGTATATATGTATGGGGAGGGAGTATATGATTTATTTTGCTAGTTAACAAAATATATAAACTCTTATCTAAAAGTTACAACTTGTAGAAATTTAATAAAGATGTGTTTTCTTGCAATATTTTGTGCATTGTTTCATTTCTAGTGTAAAAAGTGTAGGTAACATTTATTTAGCTAAATTTTAAATAAACTTTAGCTATTGGGTATAAATGAGGGTATTCGTTGAAGCGTAGATAAATTATCGTGCTTCCGGTTACGCTTAAACGTACATTTATCGCAAAACGTATTTAACTTACGTAACCAATAAAATAAATGAACGAAGACCATAATTATTATCAAAATAATTATATAACTCATGATTGATGTAAATGTTTGACGGTTTGATGCCCGTTTACATTAAACGATAATATTTGGCGTACGCGATTTAACCTAACGTTTACGATTTAAAGAAAATACGTACACTTCAAAAGGTACATTGTGGATTTATTAACGACGTCGATGACTTTGAAACACGAGGTGTTATAATATACAAGAATTGCAAAACTAGAAAACCCTAAAAAGCCTTATATGAACCCTAATTCCAAACCACGGCTTATTCTTTCAATTTCGACCCATTTTAACTAAAACCAACGATCAAACTTCATTAATAATACTTTATATAAGCCCTAGGATCTGTATTCCATCATTCCTAATCAAGATTATGCAAAATATAAACCAAGAAAGTCAAGAAAACATTAAACGAGCTCTAGTTGAACCAGTAACCCCATTTCTTCAATTTTAACCCATTTTAACCCAAACCAATTGCTAATCCTTGTTAATTCTTCTTATATTATACCTTAGGAACATATATTAACAACCCTTAATCATTTATACATGAAATGCAAGCTTGAAAACTTGTGAATCCCTCGTTGAACCCAAAACAGACCCGAACCCCTTTCTTATCATTTTTGACCCATTTAAAACCAAAACATGTGCAAATAACTTACATGAACCTGTTAGAAACACAATTTCTCAGTCTAAAAAGAGAAGTTCGGTCTTGAAGAAAATTAGCGTTTCATAGCTCGTTAGTTAGTTAATTACTTATAATGTTTAATGATGTAACGGGCCAAAGAGCAAAAAGTCTAGAAAAAGCCCGCTAAAGCCTACATAGGCCCGGTCCCTTCAGTCTATAAATACTCCTTCCTCTAGACAATTAGTAGCTAGTCAATTTACTGTTAGGGTTTCTAGCCACCAAAAAGTGTTTTCTTTCTTTTCATCAATAAAAGTCTTTACTTTTTTGCATCTTGATTCTACATATCATTATTAAAGGTTTATATGATTGAATGATCATGGAACTTACAATTGGTATCAAGAGCCAAAGTGTTTGTTTGATTAATTTTTTAACCGAATTTGTATAAACACATTAAAGCTATGAATCAATGAAGATTCGAAAGCTTTGATGTGTTTATACAAATTCAGTTAAAAAATTAATCAAACAAACACTTTGGCTCTTGATACCAATTGTAGGTTCCATGATCATTCAATCACATAAACCTTTAACAATGATATGTAGAATCAAGATGCAAGAAAGTAAAGACTTTTATTGATGAAAAGAAAGAAAACACTTTTTGGTGGCTAAAAACCCTAACAGTAAATTGACTAGCTACTAATTTGTCTAGAGCAAGGAGTATTTATAGACTAAAGGGACCGGGCCTATGTAGGCTTTAGTGGGCTTTTCTGGACTTTTTGCTCTTTGGCCTGTTACATCATTAAACATTATAAGTAATTAACTAACTAACGAGCTATGAAACGCCAATTTTCTTCAAGACTGAACTTCTCTTGTTAGACTAAGAAATTGTGTTTCTAACAATCTCCCCCTAAGTGAGGTCTTCATAGGTCCTCATAGTAAGGTCTTCATGGCATACATATTTGAATTTAAAGCATATTAGCTCATTGTCATTGCGGTTCTTCACTTGATTTATATTTATGCTTCACCAGTAATCCAATCTTTGAAACATGATCTTGATCTTTAGAACTTGAATTACTAGACTTGATAACTTCATCTTGATCTACGATGTCTTGAGTTACATGTGATCTTTTTTTCATTTCGCCATATGTTGAACTTTGGTTTGACATGCTCATACTTGTTATATTCTAGAAAGCTTTTGTGATCCTTCTTCTTCATTTCTTCATATCTTTAATGTTTTGAAGAAGATATTGATTTCAGAGGTGCGGAAGTTTTGTAAGCTTAGCTTTCTTAATTTCTTCGAATCTTGGAATATGAGCATTATAGTTTTTAGCAAACTATCAGCTATCAACGGATTTGATATGTCTTTAGCATGAGCCGTTTTCTATGGACTAGTCAGTGCTTTGTTGCAATAACAAGGTGCAATGATAACCTTATAGTTTTTAGCAAACTATCAGCTATGAATGGATTTGATATCTCTTTACCAGTAGCCGTTTGCTCTGGAGTAGTCAACTCTTTGTTGCAAAAAACATGGTAAGTTGATTACCATACAATACTAATACTGTACCTGTGATCAGATAGATTCAATAAAGAACCTTCTTGACAGGTTTTTCAGCTCAAAGCCTTTAGGTCCTCCAATACCGAAGTACCAGATTTCCGTATACTTGTTGTTCTCTAAACCAGATGTTTGTAGACTTTCACACTATGAGTATTTCTACTAATATAATGGTAAAGAGTAAGTCAGTACAGTTATTGTCTGCTGACTAAATTGTATAATTCCTGTTCAGTGTTTTACTTCTTAATATAATTAAGTACTGTAAAAGGCCAATGGCAAAAATGATTTGAAAAATATTCGATGTGCTTGTGAAATTTATTTAAGACACAACGAAAGTTTAAATCAGAATGCTCTGAAGATGTTTTTGAAAGATATCTCAAAAGATATGAAGTGCCTCATAGCTCTCATCAAATACATACAAGTAATTGTAAGACGAGTCATTCTCACTAGTAGATACTGTCTGAAGACAAGTATATGAGTATTCTATGAATACCCTGGTGGTACAACATATCATTCCTTCGCATTCATCTAGATCACTTTCCTAATCATGAAACAAAAGATTCTTTGGGAATTATCAAGATACTTGTGTATAACATAAAAGTTTTAGTATCTTGACATTTTTAAATATATTAACACTTTTACTCCCCCTAAACATGTGCATCGATAATCAAAAGAAGTTTTGCACATGCAAGGATAGGATTTAGCTTTTTGAATCAATCGAATCATTAGTTATCAGATCATATTTTAAGTCACATTTTATCCCCCAATCAAAAGTATGCAAACTTTGTATGGTTTTGATCTATAATGGACTTAAAATGGTACGAGCTCCCCCTCAATCTTGGAGGTGAGCTAATTGAGCACAAATATCAAGTGAATATTAAAACAAAACCAGAAAATATACCGTAACAAGAGTGATAAATCAATCTGTCTAAATACGTAGGCTGTGGTTTGTCTCAATCTTTATAGCCATAGAATCAGCAATAGTGCGTCTAATTGACCTGCAAAAACTATTAGTATAACTAATTCTCCCCCACAAACAATGACCCGTGTTATAGAAAGGATTTTGGTCAATGTCTGACTAGTGATTCTGAACATGTTTGATAAAATAAATTGTTTATAAGAAAAGTGTTTGGGTCTTAGACAACTTCTTGTCTGTAGAAGAAATAATGCACTAAAACGTACATTAAGTCTCTGGGTTAAGATCGGGTTACAGTCTGAAATAACTGCAAGCCATCTAGGGTTTATACAAGGTTTTTATGCGTTTTTATTTGTTTTGATGAATTGATTTAGGATTTATACAAAGTGTTTGTTTGATTAATTTTTTAACCGAATTTGTATAAACACATCAAAGCTTTCGAATCTTCATTGATTCATAGCTTCTATTGTGTATTGTTATCATTCTTGATTATCAAGATGGTGTTTGTTTAATCAATAATCATCACCACCATCTTGTTTTTCAATCAAAAATCAAAATCAGATTGCTTTTTTTTACATATTTGTCAAATTTGGATCATTATTGAATTCGTATGTTTCATTAATTTTTTTTTCCATTCTTGATTATTAAGATGGTGTTTACTTAATCAATAATCCTCACCACCATCATGTTCTAATCAAATATTTGAATTTGGATTCATATACATGTTTTTATGATTTTGGACTAATTATTTCTAAGATAATTCGTGTGTTTGATTATTTATTGTTCATTCTTGATTCATAAGATGGTAATGTTTTAATCAATATCATAATCACCATCTTAGATTGATCAAGATTGAATGTGTGTTCATTCATAAATCTTTACACGAATTCAGACAAAATTAAAACTTTCGGATTAGATTTTTTTGTTCATTCTTTTATGTGTTTTAATTCAAACACAGTCCGAAACCAACTAATTGAATACTCAATCAACATACACTTCAGATCAGATCATTCATTACACAATGATGTCAGAAGCCTTAAGGGCATCAGGTACCGATAACCGTCCTCCTATGCTTGAGGAAAGTGATTACGAGTCTTGGAAGATTCGTATTGAATGGTACATCAAGGGTAAAACACATGGAAAGCTGATTTGAAAATCCATCCTCAATGGACCTTCAGCACATCCTCAGATCACTGATCTAGTACCTACAGGTAGTCCAGCTGGTACCGTTATTCAACCCAGAGACAAGAGAGACGAAGAATTTACTGATGCAGAGAATCTCAAAGAACTTTGTGATATTCAAGCGTCCAATATTCTTAGTCAAGGTCTTCCCAGACGGATCTTTAATACCTTAAATTAAACTCAGTCTGCAAAAGAGATATGGGAAAGTCTAGAACTATTAATGAAAGGCTCAGGTTAAACACTTGATCGAAGGAAGGAAGATCTCTTTGATGAGTACGAACGCTTTCGTGCTAATGGTAATGAATTAATTCAAGACTACTTTATACGTTTCCACAAGTTAATTAATGATATGAAGGTCACCAAGCTTACGATTCCTACTCATCAAATGAACACAAAGTTTGTAAATAACCTTCCCCCGTACTAGAGTAAGTATGTGATAAGTGTGAAGAATGTCAAGAACTTGTCAACAGATTCTTAAATTGATCTTTACACACATCTAAGGTCATATGAAGAACATGCTATGAAGAAACTCAAAAAGCAGGAGCAGTCCTCCAGTGTAGTCGATCCTCTTGCCTACCTTGTTAAGACTACACACCAACAGGCACCTACTCACTCTACCACCACTTCACCATTACAGCTTACACCTGCTTATGCCTCCACTTCATCCTCTACAGCTCAGTCACATGATGATGCCATGTTAGCTATCATGAAACAGATAGCTAATTTACTGAGTGGTTTTCAGAAACAGTTTCCACCTACCAACAACCAACTCAGGTCATCATCTAACACAAGGACTCATGCTACGGTGCATGATGGACAAATTACTACTGAATCGGTTTAGAGACGAGCTCCAGGTAATACTAGGAATACGGGATATCGAGGCAATCAGAACAACGGGCAGGGTGTTAACAACAAGAAGAAGGTTATCTGCTATAACTGCCATAAAGAAGGACATGTTTCCCGTCAGTGTAAAGAACCAAAGTGTCTTAAAGACTCTTTATAGCACCAGGACAAAGTGATGCTACTGCAGGCAAAAAACAATGGTACATTATTAGATGCTGAGGCCGAAGCATTCCTTGCTGATGTGGAATGCACTGTCCCACTTACTGAGCCTCTTGCTCTCACCACCACCAACATGTTCTAGGTCAACCATGAAGATGCTTATGATTCAGATGTAGATGATGAACCCAATGCAGTAGCTGCTTTCATGGCAAATCTCTCATCCAGCTTAAGTCAGATTAATGAGGTACGCATATTTAATGATAATATCTTTGAAACTGTATCTCCTTCTTGGCCATTTGAGGTACCACAGGACGAACATCTCGACTCCGATGATGACTTGGTACATGAAGATTATACGATCCTATATGATCAGTACCTAGCCACCAAAGAAAGTCCAGATGTTCTTACTGAGGCATCTCCAATTCCACCTACTGCTGCCTATATGTTACAAATGTTGACTAACTTGACCACACAAGTAGAAGGACATCATAAGGTTAATTAGGAATAGGCCCTTGTTAATGACACCCTATCTGCCGAGCTTGACCAATGTAAGCTTGAATTATCCATATTAGAACGTAACAAGGTTAAACTAGAGTGTGACCAGGTTATTGTTACCTGTAACAAAATAAATGCCAAACTTGAGCAAGAAACTGAGCTACTTAAGACTACCCTTAGGAATAAAGAGGCGACCATTGCTAGTTTGACCAGTGAAACCAAGACTGTCCTTTCTGAAAAGAAAACCCTTGAGGATAAATACCTTGAGGAGATAGTTTGCTTAAAAAATGCTAACCAAGTTGCAACTGGTCTTTTACAAAAGTTTCAAATGCCCACACAAATTATTCCTATGTTGTCCAAACGACCAATGATTGCATCAAATGATATTCATAAAACAGGTCTAGGTTTTAGTAATTCATGGTTTGGTAGAAAAGCTCAGTTCTCATAGCCTACCTTGTATGATGGCCATAGACTTTTACAACCCGGCCATGCTCCTATTACGGTACCTGATAGTCACGAGACTTTGCTTGAGACTGAAGCCAGTCACATGAAAATGTCTCAAAAACTAGGGCATGTTACACCCGTTGACTATGCTAAGTTGAATGCCCTGTATGACCAGTTTGTTCCTCAAAAGGAACTCTCCAGCGAACAGGTTTATTGGCTTTCTGCCTTTGATATTGCTGGTCAATCTAGTGATCCTCCCAAACCTGTGACTCCTTTTGTTCATACTCGTCCTGTAAATAGTAAGGTACACACAAAGGTTTGGAAAATTAAGGAGTGCCTTACCCCCTTTGAAGAGGTCATCAAAAAACGCACTACACCACCATCAGATGTTTTGTATCATCGTGAGTATAATTGTATTAAAAAGTGTTTTGATGAAGAAGTAATACCATTCTTTAATAATATCAAACAACTTTTTCAACTGCTTGATCATAACATCTATATGGAAGTAAAGGAGTTTGAACGTATTTTTAATGAACTGGATGTTGAGTATGAACGATGTGCCCTTAAAAACAAGAATTTGACAATAGAGAAGAAAAATCTTTTATTCAAAAATGATTCTTTAATTGCTGAATGCTTAGAAAAAGATATCTGCTCTATTGTGCTTTCTTGTGATATTGATGTGCCCCCTATTTCTGATTGCATGTGTGCCGAACTTAGAACTAGTTACGATAGGGAACACAATAGGGTTCTTGAACTTGAAGCTGAAATTTCTAAAGTACATAACATGCTTAAGGAATCTTAAAAACGTTGTGTTTTTATTCAAAATGATCACATTGATTTACAGGTTAAATTTCAAAATTTTAAAGAGTGTGTTAATTCTAATGCAACTCCTTCAAATGCTATTTTTGAAATTAACAAGTTAAAAGATCAGCTTCAAGGGAAAGATGAAACCATTAGGAATTTGAATGCTTAAATGAACATCATAAGTATGTTGAATGTAGGACCTACTGTAGGTAGTTTTAATAAGCAGGCCTTAGAAATTGAGTTGACTCAGTTGAAAGATGCGATCACTTCAGTTAGGATTCAGAATGATAGCTTTAGGGTAGAAAATGTGAATCTAAAACGACTTTATCATGAACTGTCAACATCTAATTCACACTCACGTGATGCGCTCACGGGAAAGATTACTGCCTTAACTGCTGAGAATGCTAAACTAAAAACTAAGTTGATTATCAAAATACGTAGTGGACCTACAGCATCTGAGAAACCCAAAGTACTTGCTTCAAGGATGTATACCAACAATTCAAAGTATGTTCCACCTCCAAAAAGAACCAATTGGGTAAAACCAACCACGTTACCTAAGAAAAAGCAAGTTACTTTTTAGGAACCCCCAAGGACTTCAAATAGACCCACACAAAAACTACCAGTGCAACAAAACAAGAAGCTTAATGTTCTTGTGAATCTGTCTACAAGAACGAAACCTACCACTGACTCTCACAAACCTATGCTAAAGAGCCACACTCAGAACCATCATATCTTGCCAAGTAAAAGTGTGTACGTAGGGAGAGCAGCAGATCATAATAGGAAGTTAAATGTTGTTGATCATAATCAGTTTGTGATTCGTTCTTTGAAGTCTGTGAATACCAAAACCCCCCAGGCCAAACATAGTGTGAATCATACTAAGAAGGTTTAGAAAGCAACCAGAAATCATAATGTGAACACTACTAAGACAGCTTGGAAACCAACTAGAAAGGTTATTGGTAGTGTTAAGTCTCAGTGGAAACCCACTGGATGACATTTCATGTTATATGATACCTGTCCTTTAACTAGGATAGTGGAACACATAGTTGAGCCTTTAGAACTCACCCCGAGCGTTAGTTCTAGTTCTAAAGTTACTATGATCTCTAGGTTCCCTGATTGCAAACTTAGTGATCGAAAGGTTGGTTCCAAGGGGATATCTAGTATTTTTTGAATGCTAAAGCATTGTATCCTTTGTATATTTGTGTATATTAAAAAAATCAAAAAAATCAAAAAATAAAAAAAATTAGATAAATGGCTTATAGTTACTTCAGACTGTAACCCGGACTTATCCCATCCTAGACTTAGTGTACGTCTCAGTGCATTATTTCTGTGACAGACGAGAAATCGTCTATGACCCCAAACACTTTTCTTATAAATTATATTATCAAATATGTTTGGTGTGACCATTTAAACAGTGGCACGGGTCATTGTTTATGGGGGAGAATCAGTTTATGCTAACAATTTTGTAGGTCATCAAGGACAAATTATTGCTGATTCTATTGATTGGAACATTCAAGAGACCCGGTATATATCCCTATGGTTATTTTAACAGGTCTTGTTTCAATTTTTCGCTTGATATATGTGCTCAATTCACTTACCTCAATGATTGAGAGTGAGTTTGCTTCTTTTTAAGTCCATTCTTGATCAAAACCATTTAAGACTTTTATACTTTTGATCGGGGGAGAAAATTTGACTTAAAACTTAACCTGATAAATATATGATTCAATTGATTCTAAGTCCTATCCAAGCATGTGCAAAAAAAGTTTTCGATTATCAATTCACATGTGTAGGGGGAGTAAAAGCTGATATTACATTCAAAATGTCAAGATATTAATTGTTTTGTGTTCTACGCAACTATCTTGATACCACACATAGAATCTTTTGTTTCATGTTCAGGAATGTGATCTTGCAGAATGTAGAATGATGTTGTACTGTAACACCAGGGTATTCGTATGAATGCTCATGCCTGGTCTTCGGACTGCGCCCACTAGTGAAGTGGATTTCCATACAAGTACTTGTACAAGTTTGGATTTCCTGAGGCACTTTTTTATCCTTCACTACATATCTTTCAAAACATCATTAAACTTTCGTTTGTGTTCTAAATAATTTTCTTACGCACATCGAATGTTTTTTTAATCATGTTTTGCCACATGCCTTCTACGGTACTTAATTGTATTAAGAAGTAAAATGCTAAACAGGAATTATACAGATTAAGTCGCAGATAAGTGTAACAACTTTATCACTGGACAGACTCACTCTTTACCATTCTAGTAGTAAAAATACTATTAGTATGTAAGTCTACGGATATCTGGTATTGAGAACGGCGAACATTAGGGAATCTGATACTTAGGTATTAAAGGAACTAGCTTGTCACGTGCTGGAAAACTTGTCAAGAAAGTTCTTATAATAAATTTATCTATTCACAGGTGTAGTATTTATACTGTAACCATCGATCTTTACAGATTCGAAGGTTATTATAAACCGACCAGATTGAGTATCGTCTATACTCGGTCCCTTCAAAATCATAAAACTTTTGGAGTGTTTAAAAATGCTTTATATTAAACACAAAGATTGATTTTTTATATCAAATATTTTTTGTTGGTGACTGTTCTGAAACAAACAGAAGGCGATTCTAAATTCCATCCGGTGAAAGACACATGCTCATACTCTTCTTGACGAACTCTATCAACACAGAAATCAAGAAAGCCAAGTGTTTATGTTATGATGTTTTCTTAATATGTTTATGTTATGATGTTTAGAAGAAGAAAGATCAACACAGCTTTCAAGATTTCTGCAGGTATGAGCATGTCCTCTCTTAGTTCAACAAATGGCGAGATCACACACACTACTTGGTACAAAATTCTGCAGCAACATATTGTCTTTTCATATTTTCAGAAGACTAAGTGAAGCACATCACGTGAAGACCCCGCATGACTACTTTCCAAAGACATCCACAGTGTATGATATCACTGCTTGCTCGAGCGACCTTTATTGAAGATACCCTCGTAACTTCACATCGGGGGAGATTGTTAGAGATACGAAAATCCGTCTAACAAGGAAGTTTCAGTCACTCGAAGATGTATGAAAAAGTAGTATTAAGTAGTAATCATTTTTTTAGTTAATTGGACTTGTAATTTAATTATTATTGGACTAGTTAGAAAAAGTCCAAATCAAGCCCATAAGGCTTCATATTAGCCGTCCACTTTGGTGTAGGTTTTAGGGTTATGGAGCCTATAAATAGAGGTTTCCATAATCATATTTGAAAATCCCTTTCATACCTTTCAAGCTATAAAGCAACAACATTCTATCTTTCTTGTAGCCGAATTCTCTCCTTATCATTTATGCAATTCATTTTTTTTTAAACAATGAATAGGAGTGCTCTATATATAGCCTCCAAGCTCTAAAAACACCACATAAGTGGTTGGTCATGGAATTGTCCTTTTTGGGCCATTCCGGGCTTTTTCTAGTTTAGCCCAATTACACATAAAACATGTACAAATTAACTATTAAACGTATACTACTTTTCGTACATCTTTGAGTGACTGAAACTTCCTTGTTAGACGGATTTTCGTATCTCTAACAGAACCCCTTCTAGAAACCCTTAAGCAGCTTATTCACTTGCTTAGACCATCTCTTGGTCTCAAAATAAGCCACATCTTCCTTATTACTCCATGTATAGCCACGGCAGCCAACAAGGGTATCCAACACATCAATCTAGGTTCCTAGCCTTCACAAATCACCCAATAGCTTCAAAACTTTAGCTAATAGACCCTCCAAGTGTCTCACACCAGATCCTAAGTGTTGCTTACTCCTTATGCCTTCAAACTACTATAAATAGCACTCTTATATGTTCATTCCAACTTGCACCACACCTCCTCTTCTATAACCATTATAGGCAGTAATCCTTTGCTCCCATATGATCTAAGGATCATAAAAGACATTCAAGAAGCAAATCCCTGAAGAAAACGAAGCCCCGGAGTCATTATTCTAGGCATACGAAGCTAAAAGTCCCGATTTTGACCTGTTTCTAAGCCATAAGCTCAAGACCAGGTTCTCTAAGCTTATATTCTACTCTCATAATGTTATAATGTTCATATGATCATGCTAAAATCATAAAATAAAGCTTTGAATTCAAAAACCTAAGTGTTATGCCTTTTTGATCCAAAACCATACACCCGAAACCCTAAAATCATGTTTTTACCTAATCTATGAGCTAAACTTGTAAACTTTTGTTATAATCTATCCTAATAAGCTTAATTAATGTTAAAATAAGTATTTTGATAAGTCATGAAAGAATTTGATCTTAAAACCCGCGCATTTTCATTTTAAAACCCTAATTTAACCCGTTTTACTTAACAAGTCGTTATTTTAAACTTTTGTTACGTTGAATCTTCATATTTTAACTTACTATAACTTATAAATATCTATTGAAAAGTTAAAATAAGCTTGCATGGCAATTTGGACATGTTTTGTAATTATAATCCATGCAAGGGGTATATGTCATAATTTTTAGAAACTTATAACAAAAAGGACTAAAAACATTATTTTATCAAAGTTATAACTCCAGGGGTCTATTATGTCTCTTTTTAAGTCCAAGGTTTAATTTGTATATTTTTAAAAGTTGAAGGACCAAAGTCGTAAAAATGCAAACTCCAAGGACCTACTTGCAAATTTTCAAACCCCATGGTCTAAAATGTAACATTTTGAAAAAGTGTTAAATCGTATCCAAAACATTACCCAACATAACTTCAATTAATGCTTGACGTGCTTAACATTTCTAGATATTGATTAAAATGCTTAAAACCGGTTATGTTCTAATCTTTATATCATTCATCATCGATGTGCTTTCAAAAATCATGTCCCGGATCTATATCATACCACAATACTAGGGAGCTTCATATTAAGAAGTTTCATCTTGGTATTACGTTCTGTCTGAGTTGTTGGGTTTACGATTTAAAGTGCCCTGGCTCCACAAACGTTTACTGAATGACTTCTGAATTATGATGGCCCGAACGGTGTTTTGATAATTTTTCTATCAAAACCAACATTGATATAAAATCTTACATATTCAATCAAACTAATAATTTCCATATATTACCCCCAGGTTGTCTGTGACGAAGCCGTTACTATCATTTCATATACATTGCTATCAATTTCCCTATAAAAGTTCAGGTGAGTTCATAATGCTTTTCAATCATTTTATAAACCCGCGAGGGAGATACATGCTATAAACATGAATGCAATTATTTCTACATGCTATTTCAATTTACTAATTCCTAGGTAACTGCTTTGCCTTTAAGTCCCCATAAATCATGAACCGTTAATTACTCTCTGTAGTAAGCGCGAATAGTGTGAATAGATCTATTTGGGTTGGACTCCCCGATTGGTTTACCTAAGTATGTGTAACCAATTGCTCATTATTAGAAATCAGGCGGATGTTTTGGCAAAGGCATCCGTATGGGGCTCATTATTTACATACAATACTCTAAGGCTTTAGATTCATGAGCTGACGGCAATACTAAATACTAAATATATTTTCAATACTGGGTGTATATCAACGTAACCCAAGGATCGCATTTGCATTCAAATTATGTAAACTTAAACCTATGAATTTCACTCAACCTTTATGTTGACTTTTTAGCATATTTTATCTCAGGTAACTTATGGCATGGAGTGGCGTGGACTTGAAGATGGCTAAAACTTGTTATCATTCACATTGTAACTAGATTTTGGGACCTGCCTTTGTAAAACTCTGATTTAAAATGAATGATAACATATCTTTTGAATAAACGTCTCTTTTGAAGTCGTTTTCTATGATTATTATTGTTGTATCCATGAAGTAATACCCCAGATTAGCATCCGCTGCTATATTGTAAAAATGGGGGTGTTACATATTGGTATCAGAGCCATGGTTATAGAGTACAAGGTCAAAAACCTTAACTATAACCGCATTTCTTTTTCAGCCATCAAAGTCCTCCATGGCACTACATTCCGGAACAAGTATGTAAAGATACATATTTATTATACTATTACATAAATAACTTATGTTATTTACAAATTGGGTTGTTATCAGAACGATGTCTTCTCCCAACCACTCTACTTCTGATATCGAGGATGCTTTTTCCTCTATGAATATTCTTAACTATACTTCGGCCTCATCGGATTATTTTCCAGCTTCATCGGGAAGCAGTTCTTTTAACTCTTCGAAAAACTCTAAAGAAAATATAATCCCACCAGTATTCTCATCTTTCTACAAAAATCCTTGTTTAAAGGACGTACAAGCATTTTATACTAAGGAATTTCCTATTTCATCACCAGATCCTATTACTTCACCAGTCATTTTAACTCCATCTCTGGTATTACCACCATCATTACTATTTGATCCCTGATATTTCTTCGTTCCTGAAGAACTATTACCACCTAAGAAGTAAATCCATTTCCTATCTTTTTCCTCAACTATGTTATCTAATCCATTTCGGAATCAAATTTGTAATCTAGAACCACCATCTTTCCCAGTTTATACTCCTACCCCACCTCAGATATTTGAGATAAGGAAAAGCTCTATCAAGGAACATCTAAGGCATCACGAGAAATAAATTGAAGATCGTTTATATTACTTAGAAGAACTCTCTTTTCACCATATTAAGAAAATGAAAGAAGGACATATTAATAGAATGGTCATACAAAGAAATAGTAACGAATTGAAGATCGAACTTGAGAGAGTCCGTTTTCAGATTATCGAACTTTAAAGGAAGCAATTAGGGCAAAGAGATAAGATTGCTTTTATTCACTATAGAATCTCCGATCTTGAACAAACCATTGAGAAAATTCAAGCTCGTCACCAAACAAATCAGGAAGATCTTTAGGATGTCATCTACCAGCTCGAAATCAACAAACTCTTAAACTAGTTTCATCTTTATCCTAGCCACGGGATGTGGGGTATAAATAAAAACGCTTTCCAAATCTTGACTAAGTATAGTAAAAAGGCAAGTTGTTCTTAATACAAAGGCAATCCCGTTATCTACCTTGTTGTTTCTTAATATCGCTTTATTCATCTCATCATCATTATCATTCATTCATCATTACCATTTAACCGTCATTGCATCATTATCTCCGTCTTCATCATCAATTAACTAGGCCTTCACCCGATTATTCCTTCAATGAGTTTATCTATACAGAGTTAGATAACTTATTATAGATCATACTACAACCACTGGGAGATGAACTAATCCCAAAGAATCTAATAAGTCAAATGCTTGTTTGAACGTTCATATCTGAAAATCTTAAATTTCAAAACTCCTTGTTATATCCTACAATGTAATATCAAGGAATATGTATTTCTTGTTAGAACTTGCGTCAAAATAGGAATTCACACAATGATATTCAATATCACTAAGTATGAAAATTTTAATTTTTATACAATGACTTGTGATATGACTATCATTATCTGGATTCTTATTACATATTATCTTATGTTGACAGAATACCTCCCAAAAGGATGTCAACATCTGAAACACCAGCCATAACTTTAGCTGCCATCCAGTAACTAATTAAATGGCATTTTTGCCGCTTTGGAAGCACAAGCTGCTACCATAATAAATGCCAACAATCCCAATAGGAACATTGGACCAAGAGAAATTCCCAAAGCAAAAAGAGGAAACTACAAAGAATTCATAAGTGTATGTCCTTTATATTAGGATCTATATAGCCTTTACAAGACAATAGCAACTTGGATAAATCTAAATCTACTATATGAGAGACTATGATCACGAGTACTTTGTTAACGCGGAATATTAACAAAAGTACTAAGAAGAACACGAATACTATTAATATACTATTTTCTATTACTTTGCTAAATAGCTTTCTTGGTGATACTATGTTCCATGCCGAAGGGATCCTTTTATAGACCAAGGAAACCCTAGACATCTATACAAAACGTGTGAAAAGATAATGTTTATCTTTTCCTAAAACATATCTTTTCCTAAAATAACTCATTGACTACTAATCTGCGTAGCAGACTTAACTAGACATAAACAGTACTAACTTTAGTACTGCCAGACTTAACTTTGTACTGGCAGAACTAACTATTATACTAGCAGTACTAACTTTGCACTACCAGTACTAACTTTGTACTAGCAGACTTAACGTGTCTGCCAAACTTAACTAACATACTACCAGACTTAACTTAAGTCTGTTACAATAATTCCTAACAGCTATTTTTCAGTCGAGTAACATAGGAGCGAGACAAGATCAACCACGGACAACAAGAAAATAAAATATCTACAAGCCCGACACCACAAGGGTGCGGCTGTGGTGGCTAACCAACCGAACCAAACACCACTTATAGTGGTGTGCTCGGCTGCCAACAAATACCCCTGTTCCGGGCGTGATTACTAGCCGAATCAAAGGAACCAAAAGAATACTAAATTGATTAAAATGAACAAGCTTAAAACTAGCAAAACCAAACTTCATTTAGTTTAAAAAAATATACATGTACAAGTAAAGTAACCAATCCAAACTCATAAGAAAATAAAAGAGGTAGAGGTGGTGGTTTTGGTTGGTGACGAGAGAGACTAGATGCACCCTTTTCGAGGTGACGTGGTCGTGGTGGTGCAACTAATGATG